>JAIUJO010000453.1:0-206526 GCA_023846275.1 Vanilla planifolia
ATAGACAAACACAATTACACACACCATACACATACACATGCACAGACACATATGAGCACATAAACAGACACATGCACACGCACACATGCCTGAACGTGCAAACAAGCACATACAGACACACAAATGCATATGCACAAAAGCACATGCACACACACATGCAAAATCAAACACATATGCATATAAGTATGAATACACACATACACACATAGAGACACATGCAATAACATGCACACAAGCTCACTCAAGCACATACACACACACACATGAGTACATGTGCACTCACATGCACTCATACTCACTTTCACATGCACATGTATTCATGCACACATGCATAAACACATGCAGACACATAATTATAATCACATACATATGCACACACACACACACATGTATTGACAAACACATTTGCACCCATACACACACTACACATCGACACACACAAACACACAAGTACACATGCTCACACACATACATATCCACACAGCCTCAGATGTACACTCACACGCACATACATACATGCACAAGAACACACACATGAACACACAGGCATGCACATACACATGCATGCACATATGCACATGCATGCACATATGCACCTGCATGAAGATACACATAGAAATAAACATACATGTGCATAGTCATCTACATCCATACAGATGCACACACACACACACATACACTCCTGTGCACCAATACACAAAAACACACACAAATATAGGAACACCCATGCATGTGCATACACATGCACAATTACACATGAACACATGAAAACACTCACGTGCAAATGCACTCATATGCACTTCTATGCACACACATGCACACAAACACAAAACCATAGACATGCACACAAACAAGAAAACATCACATCCAAATTTGCATAGACACGAACATGCATGCATGAGATGAATGCACACTCACTCACTCACACATTTACACATGCACCCAAATACGCTAGCATGCATTCACACTTGCACATGGACATAATAAAGAAGCATGCATACACCTACGCATGCTCTCAAACAAAAGTATATACACACAATGACCAAAACATAACCATATATATATATATATATATATATATATATATATATATATATATATATATATATATATATATATATATATGCACACTCATATACACAGACATGGACATACACTCAAGCACATGCAAGCATACACACATGCTCATTCACCCTCACATTACACACGCACATAAAACATAGACACATACACACAAAGATAAACAAATATACATACATAGATGTACACTCAAACACATACAGACCAACACATATTGACACACATCCACATGCACTCACATGCATGCACACAAAAGCATACAAACACACACACACAAACACACATGCATATACATACACATGCACTCATCTGACAGGGATGCACAGATACGCACAAGCACATGCAAACACACTCATACCAATACATACTCGCATGCACCCATATGTATGCACATGCATACACAAAAACACACACACTTGTATGTGTGCAAACACATGCATATTAAAGGACAAACACAGACACATGCACACATTTGTAGACACACACATTCACATTTGCACACAAGCATGCACACACAGGCACATGCACACTCATACGTACACACATACACGTACACATGCACACACGCACAAAATGCATACACACACATGCGAACATCTACACACACACACATGCACATGTACACAAACACACACAACTATACTTTTGCATGTACATACAGACAGACTCATGCACACATAATAGACACAACATAGCAAGCACACAGATACATGATGAACCCACATATGCACACATACACACTTGAAAGACACACACATGTACAAAAACGCATGCGCCCTTGTTGAACATGCACACAAAGTTACACACTGTATACACACATGCACACACACATAGATGCAATAGAGAGATGTACACACACACACATGCTTTCACACATACATAACATGCACATATGCATGCACCAGAAATACAAACACACAAGAAAACACAGATACACTTGTACACAAACACATACTTGCACACACACATATAAACACCCACATGCACACTCATGCTGGCACGATATACATGAACAAGCACAAAAATGTACTCGTATGTGTGGGTACCCACATGCACGTGCATGCACACACACACACAAGCATTCACATATACACATATACACAAGCACATATATAGAATCATAGACACATGCTCATGTATGCACATGAATGCATGTATAGACACACACATGCATGCACCTACACACACACTTGTACATGCACACACACACACACACTTATGCACACAATGAACACACACCACACAACCACACCCAAACCCATACATATCCACATACATACACACTCACTCACACATGCACACATGTTCATATACATGTATATTACCCACACCTACACACACATACCAATACACACACACACACAGACACACACTTGCATACAAATGCACACTCACATGCACACACGTACTCACACACATGCTCACACACACACCCAAATGCACTTGCACACATAGATAAATAAGTAAAGTACACATACACTTAAGCACAAGTACATACATGCGCATGCATAAATAAGCATGTGCACACACTCACATGTTCACACAAATATGCACACATACTTTGAACACACTCACATATGCACACATGCATGCATGCACATTCAGACAATCGACACACACACACATGCATACACAAATGCATCAGCTTGCTCACAACACACCTACACCTATGCATACCTACACACACATGCACACAAACAAACATATGCCTATAGTACACATGAAAATGCTTAGACTTGCATGCACACATGCACACACACAAATGCACAAAATATAACACACACATGTGAACACATATATGCACATATGCACACACACATACATGCACATGCACATGCAAATGCATGCACATCCAAATACACTTACATTCACACATATGCATAAATATGAATGCAGAAAAATAATAATACCAATGCATATAAACACACACATACACACTCGCACATGCATGCACATGATCTCACATGAATACATGCATAGACAAACATCCATGTATAGAGGAACATGCACTCACAAGCACACACATAAACACATAAACATGCATACACAAGCTCACACACATGTAGACACATGCACATGCATACATGCACAAGCCTAATCATCCATGCACATGGATGTATAACATTAGACCCACACCTATACACATGCGAACATGCTCACAGAGCATGCACACATTACAAACGCATACATGTATACACTCACACAAACATACACATGCACACACACACATGTGCACATGTTTGTGTGCATCTCTATAAGCATATGCATGTGTGCATGCATGTATATTTGTGTGTGTATACACGTCTCTACCTTTGCATATATGTGCATGTGTGTGTATGTATGTGTGTATACATCAATGTAACTTTTTGTGTGTGTGTGTGTGATTGTGTGTATCTATATCAACGTGTGTGAGTCTATGTTTGTGTGTGTGTGTATGTGTATGCATGTATACATGTATGTGTGCATGAATTGTACAAGCAAGTGTGTGTGTGTTTCTTTATGTGCATGTGTGCATGTGTATATGTATGTGTGCATAGGTGTGTGTGCACGCTTGTGCATGTGCATGCATATGTGTGAAGATGTGTCTATCTATGTGTGTTCATTCATGATTGTCCGTACATTTGTGTTTGTGGTTGTGTGTGTGCATGCAAGTGCTTATTTTTGTATGAGTGTGTGTGTCTATGTGCAAGTCTATGAGCCTATGTGTGTGCGTGCTTATGCCTATGCATGTGCATGTGTGTGTGTGTGTGCATGCATCTGTGCCAGCTATGCAAGTGTCCAAGCTGTGCAAGTGTGCAAGCTATCCAAATGTGCAAGCATGTGTGTATATGTTTTTTTGTTTGTGTTTGTGCATGTGTGTTCATGTTCATATGCATGTCTTTAAATGTACAAGCATGTATTTTTTTTTGAATGTGTGCAATTGCATGCATGCATGTGTTTGTCTATGTTTGTGTGTGTAAGAAATCAAACATGGGTGTATGCATTTGTGTGTCTGTGTTTGTGTGTGTGTGAGTGTGCATGCATGTGTGTCTACGTGAATGTAAGCATGTGTGTGTCATTCATGTGTGTATATGTATGTGCATGTTTACTCTTGCATGTGCATATCTGTATTCATGCGTGTGTACATATGAGTGCATGTGTGGACGTCCGCATGCATGCACTTGTGTTCATGGGTGTGTGTATCCATGTGCACACACAAGTTTAGGTGTTCATGTGCACAGATGAGTGTGTGTGAACGTGTTTGCATTTGTTCTATGTTTGTATGCATGTGTGTGTATGCATGTTTGCTATTGTGATTTTGCATGTATGTGTGTGAATGTGGTACATACTAGTGTGTGTTGGTGTATGTATGTTTGCAAGTGCATGTGAATTTGTGAGTGTATATTCATGTACATGCATGTGTGAGAATATATTTTATTTGCTTAAGTGTGTGAGCATGCATTTATGCATGTGTGTGTAGTTTTTGCATGTAGGTGTGTGTGTGCATGGTCGAATGCATGTTTGCTTGTGTGCATGCATTCATATGCATATGTGTTTGCATGAGTGCGTAGTTGAGTGTTGGTATTGTCTAGTTGTGTGTGTGCATGTGCATGTGTGTGCACAAGTGTGTGTGTCCAAGCATAACTATTTGCATGTTTGTGTGTGTCATGTGTGCATTCATGTGCATGTGTGAAAGTGTGTGCATGCGTGCATATGTGTGCACGTGTGTGTGTGTGCACTTGAGTGTATGCATGTGTGTTTTGCCAATGTTTGAGCCTATTTGTGTGCTGGCATGTTGTGCCTATGCATGCTTGTGTGTTGTAGTGTGTGTGTGTTTTGTTATACATATGGAGGTGTGTATGTTTGTCTTCATGAGTTTTCATGTTAGAATGTTTGTGTATGTGTGTGAGTGTCTATAGGTTTGCATGCATGTCTGTGTGCTTGTGCATGCATGTGTATGTGTGTGCTTTTATGTGTGAGTTTTTCCATGCATCTTCAAATGTTTCAAAGCTCATGCTTGTGTGTTCGTGTGTGTAGGTATGTGTAGGTGTTTGTATTTGTGTCTTTGCCTATTTGTGCATGAGTTCATGTGTTTTTGTGCACTTTTGTGAATGAATATGGGCACATGTGTTTCTAGGTGCATATATGTGTGTATTTGATTGTGTGATATTATGTTCCTGTGCATGTGTGTGATTGTACATGTATGTTTGCATGTGTGTGAATGCATATGTGTGTGTGTGTATGTATTGGTATTTGTGTTTATCTATGTGCGGGTGCATGCATGTGTGTGTACATGTGGTGTTTTTGTGTTTGTGAGTGTGCACACACATATCTTTTTTGTGTGTATGCATATGATTGTGTGAGTGTGTGGGTATGTGCTTGTGTGTGCATATGTGTTTGTATGTGCATGTGTTTTTATGTGTGTTCAATTGTGTGTGCTGATCCAATCATGCATGACTAAATGTGTGTGTCTCTATGCATATGCATGCGTATTTATGCTTGTATGTGTGTGTGTGTGTGTGTCTATGTGCATGTGTGCATGTGTGTGTGTGTAGTTATGTGCATGCATATGTGTGTGCATATATGTGTGTGGGCATAGGCATGTGCCTGTGTGCCAATGTGTGTTTGTGAATATGTGTGTGCATTTGTGTTGGTGTGTGTACGAGTGCATGCATAGGTGTGATTTATGTGCGTGATTGTGTGAGTGTTTGCTTGTGGGTATGTATGTGTGTGTATATGTGTGCATAATTGTATGACCAAGTTGCATGGATTTATGTATGCCTATTTTCATGTGTGTGTGTGCTTTTGTCTATGCCTATGTACATGCATGTGTATGTGCATGTTTGTGTCTGTGAATGAGTGGTGTTTGTGTGTGTGTGTGTGCATATACCTTAGTGTTTGTGTGTATGTGTCTGCATTTGTGTGCGTGTGTTTATGCATTTATGAATACGTGTGAGTGTGTGTGCAGGTGAATGCATTCGTGCTTACATGTGTGCATGTATTTTGGTGCATGTATGCATGCATTTTCATAATGGTTATGTTTAAGTGTTTATGTATGTGTGCATGCAAGTTTGTGTGTTCATGTGTGCAAGGTTAGGAGTATGTGTGTGCTCATGTGGGTATGCATATGTGTATATATGTTTCTTTTATGTGTGTCATTGTGTGTGCATATGGGCATATATGCTTGCATATTTGTTTGTGTGTGCATGTGCTATTATGCATGCATTTGTCTGTACCAGTGTGTGCATAATTATGTTTGTCGTGCGAGTGTGTAGGCATGCATGTGCATGTGTTTTTATTTGTGGCTATGTTTGTTTTCACACTTGTGCATGTGCATATGCATGTGACTATTCATGTATGTGTATGCATGTGCATGTGCGTGTTTGTGTGTGTGGACACATGCATGGGTGTGCATGTTTTTGTTTGTGTGCTGCTGTGTGAGTGTGTGCATATATGCATGTTTGTAGGTGTGTATGCATGGATGTGAGCATGTGTATATGCATATGGGTGTGTTCCTATGTGTGTACACATGTGTGTGTGTGTATGTGTGTTTATGCACGAGTGTGTGAGCACAAGGTGTAATTGTTTGCTTGTGTGCTGGTGTATATACAAGTGTGTGTGCAAGAGTGCCTGTGTGTGTGCTTACAAATGTGTACTTGTATGCATCTATTCATGCATGTCTATGTACATGGATGTGTGTATGAGTTTTTGTGCATATGAGTGTGTGTGTGTGTACCAATGTGTGCTTGTTCTTGTGTGTACATGGGTAGGTGCATGCATGTGTGTATGTCAACGAGTGTGTAAGTATGCATGTGTATATGTTTTTGTTTATGGCTATATGTGTTTTTGCACTTGTGAATATGCCGATGATGTGACTCTACATGGACATGTATGCATGTGCATGTGTGTTTTTGTGTGTGTGCACACGTGCATGGGTGTGCATGATTTTGTATGTGTGCTGTTGTGCATGTGTGTGCATGTATGCATGTGTGTTTGTGTACATGTGCATGCATGTGTGCATATATGCATGTGCAAATGTTTGTACATGTCTTAGTGTGAAACCTATGTGTGTGTTAAAGTGTGTGCATGTATATGTGCATATGTGTATACATGCATGTTTGCATGTGTGTATGTATGTAGGTATGTGCCTATGTGTGCACACATGTGTGTGTGTTTATGTACGTGTGAGTGTGCACTGGATGTACATGTTTGTGTGTGTGTGCTAGTGCATATACAAGTGTGTGCATGCAAGAATGCCCATGTGTGTGCTTGTATATATGTGTTCATATGCATCTGTTCATGTAGGTGTGTGTGCATCTGTGAGTTTTTATGCATGTGAGTGTGTGTGTGCTTGTGAACTTGTATAAGTGTGTGGGTAAGTGTTTGTGTGTGTTTGATATTCATGTTTATATGTGTGGGAGTGTTTGGTTGTGTGTGTTGACATGCACATGTGTGTGTTTGTGTATTCGTGTGCATCAGCATGGGTGTGGCCATGTCTGTGTGTGCACTTATGTGTGCATGTGTGTATGCACATGTGTATGTATGCACATGTGTGTGCATTGTGTGCTTGCATGCATGGATTTATGGGTGCATGTTCGTGTGTATGAGTGTGAGTGCACATGTGTCAATGTGAATTCATGTATGTATAAGAGTGTGTTTGCATGTATGAACATCACCAAGTGTTTATTTGCATCTCTATATGCATGTGTGCTTGTGTGTGTAAGAGTGTGCATTACTTTGTACACATGCTCATGTGTCTATGTGTGTGCATGTGTGTGACTAAGTGCACATGTGTGATTAAGCACACGTGTGGGTGCATGTGTGTGTGTGCAAGCACATGTGCATATTTATGCTTGTGTACCCATGGGCATGTGCATGTGCATGCGTGTCTATGTATGTGAATTTGTTTGTGTGCATGTGGGTTTGTGTGTGTGTATGTGTGGAGGTGAGGGTGTGTATACATGTGTGCATGCTTGTGTGTTTATTTTTCTGTGCACACATATGTGTGTGCATTAGTGTTCAAGTGTGTGTGTGCACATGTGAGTGTGTTTGTGCATGCTTTTACATGTCTATGTTTGTGAGTGTGCACATGTGTGTGAGTTTATTTGTGAGTCTTTGTGTGTGTTCACATACATCTTAATGTGCATGCGGTTATGCATGTCTATGAGTGTGTGTTTTTGTGCATGTGTGTGTGAGTGTGTGTGCATGTGTATAGGTTTGCACATTTGTGTGTGCATATGTGGTGAGTGTCTTTATGAGTGTGCATGTGTGTGTTCCTTTGTGTGGACATGTGCGTGCATGTGTGGGTGTGGTTATCTGCATGTGTATATGCATGTTTATGTGATGTACTTTTGTGTGTGTGTGTTCACATGTGTGCATGTGTGTTTGTGTATATTTTCATGTGCATGTGTGTGATTGTATTTTTGCATAGGTGCATGTCTATGTGTGCATGTGGACATGTGTGTGTGTGTCTGTGTGTTCGTATTTGTGTGTGTGTATATGCATGCATATTCATGTGTGAGTTCGTATATTTGTGCTGTGCATCTGCATGTTTGGATGTGAGTGGTTTCTTATGTGTGGGTGTCTATTGGTGTACATCTATGCATGTTTGTATGTATGCATGCATGCATATGTTCTTTTGTGTGTGTGTGTATATGCATTTGTATGTGTTTGTGCATCTGCATAATGTTTTTGTGCATGCATGTGTTTTTATACTAGTGCTTATGTGTGTGTGTGTGTCTATATGTTTTTGTGCATATTTTTGTGTATATTGTAATGTGCATGTGTGGGTGACTCCATATGTGTGTGTGTGTGTGTATGTATATGAGAATGCATGTATTTGTGTGCATGTGTGTGTGTTTGCATGTGTTTGTGTACATGGGTTTGTACTCGTGTATATGTGTGTGCATGTGCATGTATTTTTGTGTGATACTACAAACATATGCGCATGTTTGTGGGTGTGTGATTGTTTGTGAGTGCATTGCATGTGTATGCATGTGTGCTTGGTTCATATGTGTCAATGCATGTGTGCTTGTGTGCTTGTGAGCATGTGTGTGTGTGTGTGCTTACGAGTCTATTTTTGCATGCACATGCATAACCAATGTTGTGTGTTTCATATGCATGTGTGTATGTGTTTGTGGGTCTAGGCATGTTAGTCTATATTTAAATGTGCATGCCTGTGTGAGCATGTGTGTGTGTATGTGCACGTATTTTTTCTTGTGTGTTTTTGTGAGTGTATGCATGTGTATGTTCTTGTGTGTACTTGTGGGTATGTGTGTGTGCTTATGTATGTGTAGTTGTGTGCATGCATCTGTCTATATATGTATGTCTGTGTGTATGTGTGTGCCTGTCCATGTTTGTGGGTTTTTGTTTGTGTGAGTGTACATGCATGAGTGTGTGAGTGTGGGAGTGTGTTTGTAGTTTTGTGTGAGTAAATGAGTGTGTATTTGTAAGGTTGTTTATATCTAAGTGTGTGCATGTGTGCATTTCTTCACATGTGTATGTGTGTGTGTGCATGTTTGCATATGTGAGTGGTTTCTTGTTTATGTGTGTGTGAACCTCTATATGAGCACGAGTGTGTGCATGCTTACGTTTGGATAGGTGCATATGTGTGTGTGTCTATGTACATGTGTTTGTGTGGGCATGTGTATGTGTGGATGCTTGTGTGTATTTGAGTGTGTGCATGTATGTGTTAATACAAGTGCATGTGTTTTCATGTGTATCTATTATTGTGTATACACAAGCACATGCATGTGTGGGTGCATATGTGTGCACATGTGCATGTGTCACTATGCATATGCATGCGTATACGTGAGTTTGTGCTGGTGTTTATGCCTACATGTGCAAATGTGGGTCTGTGTGTATGTGTGAGTTTGCATGTCTATATGTGGGTTTGTGAGTGTGCATATGAGCATGCATATGTGTTTGTGGGGATGTGTTTGATAGTGCATGTGTGTTCATACTTGCATGCATGTGTATGTATGAGTGCATGTGTGTGTATGTGTGTATGCATGCATTGAACTATTTGATTATGCATGTATGGACAAGCTTGTGTGTGCATTTTTGTGCATGTGCATGTGTACATGTTTGTGTTTGGGTGTATGTGTGTGTGTGTGTTGTTGTGAGTACATGCATGTGTGTATGTTTTGTGCACATGTATGTGTGTCTAAGTATGTGTGTATGTCTATGTGCATGTGTGTTAAAGTGTGCACATGTGGTTGTGTTTGTGCATATACGTGTGCATGCACATGTGTGTGCATGCAGATGTGTGTGCATGCACATGTGAATGTTTGTGCACAGGTGTAGATATGTGAGTATATTTGCAGGTGTGTCTACAAGTGAGATTGTGTTCATATGTTTACGAGTGTGCAAGTGTTTTTGCAAGTGTTTATCAGTGTGTGGATGTGTGTGTGTGCACGCATGTGCATGTGAATGTGTGTGTTTGTGTGCATGTGCATGTTTATGCATGAGAGTGTGCATGTGTGGTTGTGTGCATGCATACGTGTGTGTGTGTTTGAGTGTGTGTGTGTGTGTATGTGTTTGAGTGTGTGTGTGTGTGTGTATGTGTTATGTGGTTGTGGGTATGTGTGCGCGTCCATGTGAATGTGCGTTTATGTGTTTGTGAAAACAAGTGTGTGTAGGCACATCTATATATGTGTGCACATGCATGCTCAGTACATATGTGCATGAAAGTGTTTGTATGCATGACTTTATGTAAATGTGTGAATGTACATGTGTGCGTGTGAATGTGCATGTGTATGTGTGTGCAAGCTTGTGCATGTTTGTGTGCATATGTTTGTGCATATTAGTGAGCTTTTGCAAGTGCATGTGTGTGTGAGTGTGCACATGTGCATATATGTTTGTGTGTGTATGTGTTCATGGGTGAGCGCAATTGTGTGTGTGTGTGTGCTTACCTGTGTGTTGATGTTTAAGTTTGTACGTGTGCATTTTGTTATATGTGTGCATCATTGTGTTTGTGTGCATGTGTGTGTGTGTGTGCATGTGTGATTAGGTTTGTGTTTGCATATGAGTGTATGTGTTTATGTGCATGTGTGGGGGCATGTGTGTGTGTTGCCATGAGTGCATGTTTTATTGTTATTTTGTGTGCACAAGTGTGTATATGTTTGTTTATGTGTATTGTGCTTGTGTGTAACAATATGTGTGTGTGTGTGTCTCTTTTTGATGTGTGTGTTCATGTGTGTGTGCATGTGGGTGTATGTGCTTGCTTGCATGTGTGTGCATGTTCAACTATATTTGCATGTGTGTTTATGTGCATGTGCATGTGAATGAGTGTATTTTTTAATTTGTTTGTTTATGTGTAAGTGTTTATGTGCGTGTACATGTCTATGTACGTTTGTGTGCATGTGCATGTTTGGGAGAGTGTATATGTGTGCATACATGTGTGTCTGTGCATATGCATGCGTGCATGTGTGCATGTGTCCCTTTGTGCATATGTGAGTGTGTGCATAAGTGGTTGTGTGTGAGTGTGCACATGCATGTTTATGCGCACATGTTTGCCCATGGTATGTGTGTGCTATTTGTATGCATGCATATGAGTGTGAGTGTCTGTGTATACATGTATTTGCATCTGTGTGTGCTTGCTTGTATGTGTCTATGCATGGACATGAATGTGTGGGTATGTTGTGTGCATGTATATGTATGTGGATATGTGTGCATGTGTTTATGTGCATGTCTTTGCATGCATGTCTATGTGTATCTGTGAGCCTTTGTTTTTGTTTGTGTAAGACAATGTGCATAAGAGAGAGTGTTGGTTTGTATACATGATAGTAGGTGTGCATAGGTGTGTGCATGTATCTGTGTGTGTGCACGTGCATATGTGTTTGTGTGTGCATTTTTGTGCGTTTGTACACCTATGTGCATGTATGTGTGTGTGCATGTATGCTTGCGTGTGTGTTTCTGAGTGAGTGTTCATGTGTGTGTGCATGTGTGTGTGTGTTTTTGGTCTTTGTGAGTGTGTGCATACATGTCTATATGTTTGTGCATGTGTGTTTTTGCATGTACATAATTATGTGTGTGTGTGCTTGCATGTGCTTTTCTGTCATTGTATGTGCATGCATCTCTATGTGTGTGTGTGTGTATGTGTATGTGTTCATGTGTTGGTTTGGATGCATGTGTGTCTACATGTGTATGTTTATGCATATGTTTGTGCATATGTGTGTGAGTGTACATGTGGGTGTTTATGAGTAGGTGCAAGATGATGTACGTGCGTATGTGTGTACATATGTGTGCATATGTTCTTGTGTGTATATGTTTGGCATCATGCTTGTGAGTAGGCTATGCCTATGTGTGAGCTTACATGTGCATATGTGCAAGCATGCATGTGCATATGTGTGTGTGCATGTACACATGTGTTTGTGTATGTATATGTGTGTGAATGTGTGTATGTTTATGCATGTGTGAGGGTGTGCTTATGTGCATGTGTGTGCATGAATGCATGTGCATAGGTGTGGACGTGCTTGTGTGTGTGTGCGAGCATCCATGTGTGTTGGTGAACATGTGTGTTTGCATGTGTGCATGTTTGTGTGTGTGTTTATGTGTGTCTATTTGTGCATGCATGTTTGTGCATGTGTGCATATGCTTGTGCACATGTGTGTGCATGTTTGTGTTCATAGGAGATCATGATGGTGTGTGTGTGTCCAAATGTGGTCTTGCATGCCTGCATGTGCATGTCTTCATGTGCATGTGTGTTTACATGTGTGTGCATGTATGTTTGTTTGTGCATGTTTGTGCATGAGTGTACATTGGTGAATGTGCATTAGCATGAGCATGTGCATGTGCATTAGCATAATCGTGTGTCTGTTTGTGTATGCTAGTGTTTTTGTGGGCATGTGCACTATGTGTGTGCATGCACATGAGCATTTGTGTGTGTGTGCTTATGTGTATGTATATATGCATTGATATGTATATGCTAATGCATGTTTGTGTATAGGTGTATGTGCATGTGTGCATACATGTGTGTGCTTGTGCATGTGTGCACATGCATGTGCTTATGTGTGCATCTACATGTGAGTATGTTTTTGTTCATGTTGGCACGTGTGTGTGTGTTTGTTTCTATTTGTGTGTGTGTGCGCAAATATGTATAGGGGTGTGCATTTGTTTACATTTGTGAGTGTATGGGTATATGTGTTTCTGTGAATGTCTGTGGGTGCATGTACATGTGTAAACATGCATCTATGTATGTGTGTTTGTGTGTGTGCGGGTGGGTGCTTATGTAAGTGTGCATGTACATGTATTCACACACATGTGCATACTCATGAGTGTGTGCATCAATGCATGTGTTCTTGTGAGATCTCATGTGTGCATGCATGCAAGTGTATGTATAGGTTTGTCTTTGTGTGCACATGTACTTGTTTTTGTGCATGTGCATGTGTCTCTATGTGTGAGTATGTGTGTGTGCATGTATGTTTGTGTGTGTGTGTGCTTAAATTCAAGCATGCATGTGAGTGCATGCATGTTTGTGTGTGGGTGTGTGGGCACCTAGATATATGTGGCTGTGCTTGCGTTTGTGGATGCATATGTGTGTGAGTGCTTTCTTACATTTGTATGCATATGTCCATGAATGTGTGTGTGTGTGTGTGTGTTGGTTAGCATGTTGCATATATGTGCATGTGCATGTGTGTGTGCACCTATGTGTGCATTTATGTTTATGTGTATGTGTGATTTTATGTTCATAATTCTATGTGTTGGTGTGTGTGCATGCATACATGTATATGCATGTGGGCTTGTATGTGTATGTGTGCATTTATGTGTGTGTGCTTTCATATGTGTCTGTATGTTTGTGTGTGTGTATTTATGTGTGTGCTTTCATGTATGTGCATGTGCATGTATGTATGAGTATGTGTACATTATGTATTTGTATGCATGTGCATGTGCATATGCATGCATGCATATGTGTGTGTATGTGTGTTTGGATGCATGTGCATGTTGATGTGCTTGTGTGTGGGTTTGTATCTATGCACAAAAGTGTATATATACATGGGTGCATGTAGGTGTGTGTGTTTATGGTTGTGGGTGTGTGTGGGATTTTGAGTGTTTTTGAATGAGTGCATATGTATGTGTGTTCATATGAGCATGTGTGTGTGCATGTGTGTATGGGTGTTCATGCGAGTGTGCGTGTGCATGTGTATGTATGTGTATTTGTGGATGTACATGTGTTTGCACATTTGTATGCCTATGTGTCTTCTTGTCCACACTTGTGTAGGTGTGCATGTGTGCATATAAGCATGTGTGCATGTGGATGTGTTTATATATGTGTGTATGAACATGTATATGCATGTGCATATTCCTATATGTGTGTGCATGCTTGCATATGTAAGTGTGAGTGCATGTGCATAAGTTTGTTTGTGTGTCCATGCGTGTGCATGTGCAAGTGCCTATGTTCTTGTGCATGTTTGTGTGTTCGTGTGTCAGCATGTCACATGCATCAATGTGTGTGTGTACATGTGCAAGCATGCATGCATGTGTGTATATACAAGTGTGCATGCATTTGTGGGTAGTGCATGTGTGTTTTTGTGAGTGTGTGTGCACCTATGTGTGTTTGTGTATGTGTGTATGTGATTGCATGTGTATATGTTGTTTATATGTGTGTGTTCACAAGTATTTTTATGTATGTGAATGTGTGCATAGATGCATATGTGTAGGCATGTGTTGGTGCATGTGAACATATGTGTGTGTGTACACACATTCTTGTGTATTTTTGTAAATGTGTGCATCTACATCTATGAATGATTATGTATGTGCGTGATGTGTGTGTATGTACATTTATGGATATGTATTAGACTGTGAGTGTGTGTGTGTTTATGCATAAGTGCATGTGTTTCCATATGAATGTGTGCATGTTCTTCTGTTTTTTAATGTGCATGTGCATGTTTTATGTCTATGAGGCTTTGTGTGTGTATGCATGCATCATATCCATGTATGTGCATGTGTGTATGGATATGTGTACACACTAGTTATGTGCATGCCTATGTGTAGGCACACTTTAGTGAGTGCATACAGACATGTATCTGTGTGCATGTGTGAGCTTGTGTACAAGGGTGAGCTTGCGTACATGTGTGTAGGTGTGTGTGTGTGTGCATGCATAAACGTGCATGCATGTGCCTGTGATTATGTGTGTTTGCGTGTGCATGTTTTTTGTGTGTGTGTACATGTGTTTGTGTGGGTGTGCATGTGTGTGTGTGTGCTGGCTTATGTGTATGTGTGTTTTTTGTGTCGATGCTTGTGTTTGTCCATGCGCATGCATTTACGCTCATGTGTGCATGCTTTTTTTGGGTTTTTGTGAGAGCATGAGTGTACATGTGTGTTTGTATGTATCTATAGGTTCTTGTGCATGTGTGGGTGTGTGCGTATTTGAGTGAGTGCTTGTGAGCATATGTGTGTGTTTGCCATTTGTGTGTATGTCTGCATGCATATGTGCATGTACGTGTGGTTGTGTGTATGTGTATGTATGTGCATATGGACGTGTGTATGTTTGTGTGTTTGCATGTGTAGGTGCATGCTTGTATTCATCTCTATGTACATTCTCCTATGTGTGTGTGCTTGCTCGTGTAATTGTGCATGGGTGCATGTGTATGTCTGTGTGCATTTGTATATGTGGCTATTTACAAGCATTCATGTACATGTGTCTATTTGTGTGTCTACATGTGTGGGTATGTGTGGTTGTGTGCATGTGCTTGTTTGTGTGTTAAAGCAAGTGTGTGTGTGTGTGTGTCTATGCATGTGTGTGGAAGGTGTGTCTATTATTGTATGTCTATGTATGTGTGTGTGTGTGTGTGCACATACACACACTTTTATATGTGTTCATGTGCATGTACATGTGTGCATATGTGTTTGCATGTGTGTATGTGTGTATGTGTGCATATGTGCATGTGTGTGGGTGTGTGTTTGTGCACATGCATGCATTTGTGTGAGCACACATGCTTGTGTATTTGTGTGACTTTGTGCAGGTGCATCTGTTCGTTCTTGTGTATGTGCATGTATATGTGTGTACATGTATAGATGTGCATTAGTCAATGTGTGTATGTATTTTTATGTATATGTGTATGCACATGTGTATGTGTTTCTAGAATATATATGTACATGTCCATGCATTTTTTCATGTGCATATGCATGTTTTATGTCTATGAGCCTATGTGTGTGTGTACACCTAAGGCTATGCATATGCATGTGCTTGTGTATACATGCATGTTTGTGCATATGCATCTACATGTGTGTGCATGGATGTCTGTGTCTATATGCATTCATGTTTGTGTGTGTGTGTGCATCTTTGCATCTACGTGCTTAGGAATATGTGTGTGAGTGTGTGGTTTTGCATACATGTGTGTTTGTGTGAGTGTGTGTACATGTGTCTATGCATGTGTAAAAGTGGCTATACATGTATATAAGTATAGATGTGCCTAGGTGTGTCCACATGCTTTTGTATGTGTGTTTTGTCTGAGTGTGTATGTGTGATTTTGTGTATGTGTGTGTGAGCACATGCATGTGTGCATGTGTGTGGAGGGGTGCGGATGTGTGTGGAGGTGTATGAGTGTATGTGCAGACAAGTGTGTGTGTGCTATCATCTATGTGGGCATTTGGTGATTTGAGTGTTTGTGTGTGTTGTGCATGTGTTCGATGCATGGTTGTAGATGTAGGTGTACATGCTCTGATGTGGGTATCTTGGTGGGTGTGTGTTCATGTATGTGTGATGCATGTGTAGGTGAATGCGTGTTTGTGTGCATGCATATGTGCATGCATGTGTCTATGTGTGTGTAAATGCCTGTGTTTGTTGTTATGTGTGCATTTGATTATGCAAGTGTATGTGCTTGTCCATTTTTGCATGGCTGTTTGTGTGTTTATGTGATTATGTGCATATGTTTATGCATATGTGTGCATATGTATGTCCATTTATATGTTTGTGTGGGTTTCTACATGTGTGAGTGTGCCTACATGTGCATGTGTGTGCTTCCACATCTATGTGTGCATGTGTCAATGCCCTTTTGCTTGTTTGTGGGTTTTTATGTGTGCATGTACACATATGTGAATGTGTGTTTGTATGCATGTGCTTGTGTTCTTGCATGCATGTGCATGTATTTTTGTATGAGTGCATACACATGTGTGTTGCTGTGTATGTGTATATGTGCATGTATGTGTGTGTGTGTGCGCTTCTATGACTTTGGGTGTGTGTGTGCATGCATATGACTATGCATGTATGGGCATGAGTACGTATGTGTGTGCATGCATCTATCTGTGCATTTTCCTATGCACATGTGTGTGTGTTTGCACATGTGTTTGTGTGTGTTTGGTCATAAGTGCATGTTTATGAGTAGGTGTGGTGTGTACGTGCACATGCATGCATGTGTGTTCATGTGAGTGCATATATGCTCGTATGTGTATGCATGTGTATGTATATATGTGGGTGCTCATGAGTCTGTGTGGGCACATATGTATATGTGCATGTGTGTATATGTGAATGTGTGTTTGCATGTACATGTGCATGTTTCTATGTCTACAAGCCTTTGTGATTATGTGTGTGTGCCAATAGGTGTGTGTGCTAGTGCATTCGTGTGTGCATGTGTATCTATGTGTCTATGCAAGGGTGTGTATGCATGTGTGCATGTGTACTTTTATGTGTGTGTGCATGTGTGTGCATCTATGTGTATTTGTGTAATATGCATGGGTGGCTAGAAGCTTGTGTCCAATCATGCATGTGCATGTGTGTTTTTGTGTTTGTTTGTGCATGTGTGTGTGTATGCTTGTGTTTGTATGTATGTTTACGTATGTTTACATGTACATGTACATGTGTGCATGTGCCCACACAGGTGTGTGTGTGTGTGTGTGTGCTGTGTGTGCTATGTGTGCTTGTGTCTACATGTATATTTGTGCATGGGTGTTGGTTATGCATCTATGTCCATGCATGTGCATGTTTGTGTATGCACAAGTGTGTATGCATTTGAATGTGTGTTTGTGCACACATGTGCATGTACCTTTGTGTAAATGCATTTGTGTGCAAGTGTTGTGTGTGAAGAGGCATTCAACTGTGTATTTGGGCATATGTTTGTGTGCATGTGAGAGTGTGTGCATGTGTGCATATGTGTGCCTGTGAGTTTCTATGCCAACATATGTGTGTCTGTGAGTATGTGTGTGCATGTGTACTCGTGTGTGTGTGGGTGCATAAGTGCATGTGTGGAAACATGTCTGTGTGTTTATGAATGTGCATGCGTGTGCATTTGCATTTACGTGAATGTATCTTTGTGTGCTTGTCAATGCATCTTTGTGTGTATGTGTACATACACCAATGTGTGCATGTATTTGTGGCTATGCATGTTTGTGTGTGCATGTGTTTGTGGATTCATGTTTGTGAATCTATGTGTGCATGCATGTGTGGGTATGTGTGTTAGCATGTGCGTGCATATATGTGCATGTGTGTGTGTGTGCGTGCAAGTGTGTAGAGGACTTGTATGTATGCATATGTTTGGTGTTTGCATGCAAGTGTGTAGAGGACTTGCATGTGTGCATATGTGTGGTGTTTGCGTGCAAGTGTGCATATGTGTGGTGATTGTGTGCACACAATAGTATGTGTGCTTGTGCATGTATTGGTTTATGTGTGCCTATGTAAACATGTGTGTTGTGTGCATGTGTGAGCATGTGTGCATGTGTACGTACATGCATGTGTGTGTGTGTGTCTTTGTGCTTGCATGTACATGCATGTGTAAGCATGCAAGAGTTGTTAGTGTGTGAGTGTTTAGATGAGCGCATGAGTACGTGTTCATGTCTACCAATGTGCATATGTGTTTTTGTTTTTTTATGAGTGCATGTGTGTGTGCGTGTGCGAGTGTGTGCAAGCATGTTTTTGTGTATGTGTGTGAACTGGTTTGTGAGCATGTGTGCGCATATGTTATTGTGTATGTGTGGGCGCTTGTTTTTGTGAGTGTGTGTGTACATGTTTGTGTGCAAACATTTCTATGCTTATGCATGCTTGCCTGTGTATGTGTACACGAGCACATGTGTGAATGTGTTCATGTTTGTGTGCATGTGTGTATGTTCGTGTGTTCGTGTGTTCTTGTGTTTGTGCATGCATGTGTGTGTGTGTGTTTCTACATGCATGTATATGTGTGTGTGGGTGTGTGTATGTCTTTGTGTATGTCTATGCATGTATGGTTGTTATTATTGAATGTGTAGGCATGTGAGGATGTAATTGTATACATGGGTGAG
Source organism: Vanilla planifolia (assembly GCA_023846275.1). Classification (NCBI taxonomy): domain Eukaryota; kingdom Viridiplantae; phylum Streptophyta; class Magnoliopsida; order Asparagales; family Orchidaceae; genus Vanilla; species Vanilla planifolia. Next base: position 19,273 of record JAIUJO010000453.1, read on the forward strand.
TGTATGCACTAGTGTGTGTGTGTGTGTGTGTATGCATTTGTGAAAGTGTGTGTTCATACAAGCATTTGTGTGTGTGCATTTTCTTGTATGTGTGCATATGTATGGTTTTGTGAGTGTATGCATGTTTTTGTGTGCTTAAATGTATTTATGTGTGCTTGTATGTTTGTGCTAGTGTGTGCGTGCTAGCATTCAAGTGTGCATGTGTGTATGTGTGAGTTTGCATATGTTTGTACATATTTTTGTCTGTGAGGCTTTGTGTGTGTGTGTGGTTTCTTGTGCCTATGCATATGATTGTGCTTGTATGTCATGTTTGTGCAATTTTACATGTGTATGTGCATGTGTGCATACTTGTATATGTGTGTGCATATCTGTATGTGTCTATGTGTGTGTGTATACATGTGTGCATATTGGGGCAAGTAATTGCATGTGTGCATGTGTCTATGTGTGCATATGGGCATTTGTTTCTTGTGTCTGTATGGGTGGGTGGGTGGGTGACTACATTTGTGCATCATGTGTTTATGCTTGTATGTGTGTGTCTGTGCATGTATATGTGTGTACAAGTGCATGCATGAGTATGTATGATTTCGTTCATGTCCATGCATGTGTGTGTGTATGCCACAAATAGATGTGCACACAAATAGATATGTGCATGTGTGTTGTGAGTGTATTTGTCTACTTATACCATTGTTTTATGGGTTTGCGTGTGCATTCATCTGTGTGTAGATGCATATACGTGTGTGTATGCATGTGTGTGTATGTGCATGTGCAAGTATTGAGGGTGTGTGTGTGAGGAGACGCTCACATTTGTGCATGTGTATGTGTTTGTGTCCATGCACACATGTGCATGCGTGTGTGTGCATGCGTATTCTTGCGAGCACACATGTGTTTGAGTGTGTGTTTGTGAGCACATGTGTGAGTGTGTGCATGTGTGAACATGCATGTATTTGTGTGTGTTTGTGCATGCATATATGCATATGGGTGGATGTGAGTGTTTGTGGGTGTGCATTTATTTGCAAGAACATATGAGTATGTGTTCATGTTTTTTGTGTGGATGTTTTCATCAAATAGTTTTGTGTTTGTGTGTATTCGAATATGTATGTGTGTGCATGCATATGAGTGTTTGGATGTGCATGTGTGTGTATATGTGTGTGTGTATGTTTGTGCATATGTATTCATCTGTGTTTGCCTGTGTGGTTGCTTACGTGTGTGTGTGTGCATGTGCATGTTTGTGTGCATGCGTTTGTGTTCTTATGCTTATTTGTGTGTCCATGTGCAAGCACATCTATATGAATGTTTGTGCATGCATGCATATGTGCATGCCTGTGCAAGTATTTGTTTGTGTGCATGCATGCATGTTTATGTGTTTGTGTTTGTGTGGGTGCGAGTTGGAGTTTGTGGGTATGTGTATGTGTGCATGTGTGTGTGTGCATGTATATGTTTGCCTATGCATGAATGTGTGTGCATGGTTGTGTTAGTGCATGCTTGTGTGTGCGCATTTGTGTGTACTTTTATGTGTGTATTGTTTTGTGTAAGTGCATGTGTGTGCATGTATGTGTGTGTGTATTTGGGCAAGTGCATGAGCATAGGTGGTTGCATATGTATGCATTTGTGTGTGTGCTTGTCTGTGTGTGTATATGTGTGCATGTGTTTGTGTTTTTATGCTTGTTTGTGTGTCCATGTGCATGCACACTATATGAATGTTTATGCATGCATGCATTTGTGCATGGCTGTGTAAGTGTTTTTGTGTGTGCATGCATGTTTATGTGTGTGTCTGTGTGGGTGTGACTTGGAGTGTGTGTGTATGTCTATGTGTGCATATGTGTGTGTGCATGTATAATTTTTTTGTATGTGTGTCTACGTTTGCATGTGCATGCATGTGTGTGCATGGTTGTCTCTGTGCATATATGTGTGTGTGCATGTGTATGCATGTGTATGAACTTTTATGTGTGTATTGTTTTGTGCAAGTGCATGTGTGTTCTTCTAAATGTGTGTGTATTTGGGCAAGTGTGTTGCATGTGTGGGTGCACATACATGCATCTTTGTGTGTGCATGTCAGTGTGTGTGTGAGTGCATGTGCACTTGTTTGTGCATGTGTGCATTTGTGTATATGCGTGCATTCGTGTGTGTGTGTTTATTTTCTTGTTGGTATGGTTTAGCATGATTATTTATACATGCATGTTTATGTTTGTGTGTGTGTGTGTGTATGTGTATGTGTGCATGTGCATGTGTGCATGTATGGTTGTTGGTGTGTGTGCATTTGTGTGTATGTGTGCCTATGTGTGTGTGTATACATGTTTGTGTCTATATATTTTGAGCAAGTGTTTGTGTGTGTGGGGGTGCACATGCATGCATTTGTATTTGTGCATATTTGTGTGTATGCTTGCATGTGTGTCTACTATGCATGTGTATACATGTAAGTGTCTATGTATATGTGTGTATATGTGTGTGTGTGTTTGTTCTTATGCATATAAATGTGTGATTACATGTGTTTGTGTATGCTTCTTTGTTTGAGAAACTTTGTGTGCATGTGTGCTTGAGCCTATTCTTGTGCTTCTACATGTTATTTTGTGTATGCATATGCATGTGCATGTTTATGCATATGAGTGCGTGTGCATCTACATGCATGTATGTGTATCTGCATTTGTGTGCATGTTTGTATGTGTGTGTGTGTGCATGTTTGTTCATGTGCTTTCATATGAGTGCATACGTATATGTGTGCATGCATGCAGATTTGTCCTTGTCTATGTGTTTAGGAAGGTGGGTGAGTGTGTGCACGTAAGCATGTATGTGTGTATGTGTGTGTGCTTGTATGTCTGTGCATGATTATGCATGTGCATGTTCATGTACATGTAAGTATGTTTTTGTGCACGTACATGCATGTGTCTGTGTATGTTTATGTGTGTGTGCACACTTGGATGTGTGCTTTGAATGCATTTATCTACATTTATATGTGCTTGTGAGTTTGCATGTTTGCTTGTGTATATGTGTTCGTGTGTGTGTGTGTATATGTCCATGTGTGCATACATATGTGTGCAAGTGTTCATGTGTGTGCATGTATGGGTGTCTTTGTGTGTATATGTGGGTGTGAGTGTGTGTGTGTGTGTGCATGCATGTGCTACTGTGTGCCTACATAAGCTTGGGTGTGTTTGCGTGCATGTGCATGTTTTTGTTCCTATGTGTGGCTACATGCATGTGTGTGCTTTTATGCATGCATGTGTTTGTATGTGTGTATGTGCATGTGTGCATGTCTATCAAAGTGTATGTGTGCTTTCTATGTGTGTGTGTATGGATGTGCTTATGTTTGTGCATATGTGCATGAGTATGCATGTGTGTGGGTGTGTGCATGCATTTGTACGTGTGTTTGTGGTTGTGCGTGTATGGATTCTTGTCTATGTGTGTGTATGCATGTACGCATATGGGTTCTTGTGTGTTCATGGGTGCATGCAAGGTGTGCATTTGTATGTGTGTGCATCGATGTATGTGTGCATGTGTGTGTGTGAGTGTGCATGAATATGTGTATGTCAACATGTGCAAGTGCATGTGTGTATGTGTATGCTTGCATGTATGTGTGTGTACATGAGTGTGTGTGCATGTGTGTGTGTATGCATGTTTGTGTGCATTGTGCTTGCATGTATGTGCATGTGTGGTTTTGTGTATGCATGTTTTTATATGTGTGTGTCTTTGCTTGTTTGCATATGTGTTTATGCATGTGTTTGTGTGCATATGCAATTATATGTGTTTTCTTCTTTATGTGTTGTTGCATATTTGTCAATGTGTGTTTCTATGCATATGCATGTGTGAATGTATGTGTGTGTTGTGTGTTTATATGCATGTATATGTGTGTCTATGTGTGTGCATCTAGGTGTGTGGGTTTGTGTTTTTGTGAATATTAATGCATGTGTGTCAACATGTTTAGGTGTTTTGGTGTGTGCATGTGTGGATGAGTGTTTGTGTGTGCGTGAGAGTGCTTGTGTATATGTGTGTGCGTGTGCATGTGAGCACATGATTGTGTGGGGGCATGTGTCTATCGTGTGTGCATATGCAAATATGTGATTGTCCATGTTTGTGTGCATGTATGCATATACGTATGTGTGTTTGTGTGCATACATGTTTGTACAAGTGTGTATGGTTGTTTTTGCTAGTGTGTGCCTATGTGTGAGTGTGTGTGTTCATGTGTGTGGGTGCGTGTGTGGGGGCTAATGTGCATAGGCTTGCATTTTCTTGAGTGGACTATTATGTGAATGTGTGTGTATGCATGCACGTATGTGTGTTTGCATAAGTGTGCATGTATGTGTGTTTGCGTATGTGTGCATGCATGCATGTCAATTGTGAGTTTGAATGAACATGAGTGCGTGCATGTGTTTGTGTGTGAACATGTGTGCATGTGTGGGTATTTTTTTGTGTTTTTGAGTTTGGGTGCACACTCATGTGTGATTATGACTAGGTGTGAGTTTGTATACTCATGAGGGAATATGTATATTTGTGCTTGTGTTAGTTCATGTGTCTGTGCATTTTTTTGTTTTTGTGTACATATGCATATGTATGTGTGTGCATGCTAGCATGTGTGAATGTTTGTGTGTGGGGGGTGGTGGAGAGAAGGGGGTGTGTTCTTGTGTGTTTGTGTGTATGTGTACATGTGTGCATGATTGTTACATGCATGAGTGGGTGTTTTTGGGTGTGTGTGTGTGATACTTTTTTATTCATGTGTGCTTTTACATGTGAGTGTGTGCATGCATGTGTGTGTGTAAGAATTTTTGTGCGCGTATGTGTACATGTGTGTGGGAATGTATGTGATTATGTGTAGGTCCATCTGTGTGGGTCGATATTTGTGTGTGCTTTTACCTATGTCTGTGCATGTGCATGTATGCATTGTGTAAATGTGTTTGTGCATGTGTGAATTGTCTTGTGTGTATGCATGTGTGTGTGTGCACATGTGTGTGATAAATTATATCTGTGTGTGTGTGCACTTGCATGTCTACATGTGTTCTTCTTTGTGTGTGTGCCTGCATGAATGCAAGAGTGTTTGTGTGCATACACATGTGTGTTTAGGTGTGCATGTGTGTGTGTATTCAAGGGTGTTCGTGTAAGTGGGTGGATGTGTGCATGTGTTTATGTGTGTTTGGGTGCATGTGTGTGTGCATGTATGCATGCATATAGGTGTGCATGTGTGTGTGTGCATTCATGTACAACTTTATGTGTGTGCATGCGTTTGAGTGGTTACATGTCTTTGTGTGTGAGTCCATGTGCATGTAAGTTCCTATAGGTGCACCTTCATGCATTAGAGTGCGTCTACATGCATGTTTATCTCTATGTGCCTTTGGGCATGTGTATGTTCATATGCATGTGTGTGCATGCATATTTGTCTACGTGTGCCTACATGTCTTTGTGTTTGTGTTTGTGTGTGTGTGTGAATATGTGTGAGTGTATGTGCTGGCATGCATGCACATGTGTGCTTGTGCACATATGCATGTATGTGTGAGCATGTGCACATTTGCATGTGCCTATGTGTGCGTGTGTTTGCATTTTTGTGCACATAGTCGCATGTGTGTGTGTGCATTCTTGTGTGTTAGCATGTGTATGGGTGTAAGTGTGTTTATGTGTTCATGTGTGTGTGTGTATGTGTGCTTTGGTGGGTGTCTTTGTCTTGCTATGCATTGGTGGGTGCATGTATGTGTGTTTGTACTTTTATGCACATGCGTGCATTTGTGTGAGTGCTTGTGTGTGCATGTGTAATTATCTATGTGTGTTTCTGTATGTGTGCTTGTGAATATCCATTTATATATTTGTGCATGTGTGAGTGAGCGTCTATGTGTTTATATGGTTGTTTGTGTGCATCTATGCATACACATCTATGTGTGTATATGTGTTTATATGGTGTAATGTGTGTGTGTTTGTTTTTTGCATGTGTTTATATGCAGGTGCATTTGTGCTCATAGGTGCACTCTTGTGTCAGTGAGTATGCGTACATGCGAGTGTGTGTTTGTATGTATGTATATTTAGATGTGTATGTTGGTGTATGATTGTGTGCATGTATATGCATATGTGTATGTGGGCATAAGTGAGTGTGGGTTTGTGTTTGTACAAGTGTGCGTGGGTGTGCTTGTGTTTTTGCATGCTTGTGCATGTGCATCAATGTGTGTGTATGAAAGGGTGTTTGTGTGTGTGTGTGTGTGTGGATGTCCATGTGGTGTATATGTGTGTGTATGCATGTGCCTGTGTTAATGCATATGTGTCTGTGCATATATTTGTGCACTAGTATGTGTGTCTATGCATGTGTGCATATTTGTGTTCGTGCCTATGCCCGATTGTGTATGTGTTTGTGTGTATGTATGTGTGCATGTGTGTGCATTTGTGTATCCATGAATGCACTCATGCGTGTGTAAGTTGTACATAAGCATGAGCTTGTAGGTTTGTGTGTGTGTTTGCTAGCATGTGCATGTGTGTGTGGATGTTTTTATGTGTGCGTGGTTTTGTGCAAGTGTGTGGCTCTATGTTTATGTGTCTTTGCTTGTGTGTGTGCATGTACATGTGCATGTTTGTGTACATGCATGTGTATGTGTGTCGTTGTGCATGTGTGTGCATGATAGCATATGTTTGTGTGTGTTTATGTGGGCATGTGTGCATGCTCGTGTGGGTGCTTGCATGCATGTATGTTTGTGTGTGTGTGAATGCATATATTTGTTTGTGCATGTTTGTGTGTGCATGTGTGAAGGTGTGTATGCATGCACATGCATGTGTGTGTTGGTGTGTTGTATTTGTGTGCATGGTTGTGCTTGTTCACTCATTGTGAATGTGTTCTTATGTGCATATGTGTGTGTTGTGGGTGGGGTTGTGGGGTTCATATGTGTGCATGGTCATGTGCGTATTTTTATGTGTGCATGTTTCTATGCATTTGATTATGAATATTTGCTTTAAATGTATGAGCATACATGTGTGTGTGTGCAGGTGCATGTATTTTTGTGTGAATGTGTATGTGTGTATATATGTACTCGTGCATATATTTGTGCATGCTTTTGTTTGTGTGTGTATATATGTGTGTGTGCAACTGCATATATTCGTGTGTGTGTGTGGGTCTATATGAGTATGTTGGCATGCACATGTGTGTGTGGATTTGGGCATGTGAGCTTGCATGCATGTGTTCATGCATGTGTGTGCACGCACAAGAGTGTGTGTGGGTGCATGTTTGCATGTGCATATATGTGTTTGTGTGCATGAATGCACACGTGAGTATGTGTATGTCTATGTGCACGAGTGTATGAGGTTGTGTGGGAACACATATGGGTGTGTGAGCACAAGAGAGTTTGCTATGTGTGCATGTGTACATGTGTGTGGTTGTGGATGTGTGTGCACTATGCATGCATGTGTTGGATGTTAGTATGTGCATGTGTCTCCATGTATACATGTTTGTATGCTTATCTATGTTTGCATGTTTGGTATGTGAGCATGTGCATGTGAGTGTGCATGTCTGTGTGTTTCTATGTGTGTGTGTGTGTGTGTGTGTGTGTTTACATTTGCGTGCGTATGTGTGTGTGTGGCTATGTGTATGCATTAGTGTTTATGTGTTTGCATTTGTGTGCTTTTGTGCATCTCATGTGTGTGCATGTGGATATGTATGTGTGGGTGCATTTATTTATGGATTTATATGTGTCAACATGCTTGTGTACGTAGGTATGTGTGTGTGAGTAGGGGGAGGCGATGTTGGTGAGTGTATGAGGGTGTGCTTGAGTTCTTTTGTCTGTGCATATGTGCATGTCTATGTGTGCTTAATCACATGTGAATGTGGGTGTATACAATTGGCCATGTGTGTGAGAGCGTGTGAGTGTGTGTGTGCATGTGTGTGTGCTTGGATGTGTACACAGGTGGCTGGATGTGCATCTGCTTGTGCAGACGTAAGGATGCATGCATAAGTTTGTGTATGTGTGTGTGTGTCTATGTGTGTTAGTGTGTGTGTATGGTGCATGTGTACCTACGTGCATATGTTTATATGGGTGTACATTTGTGTGTGTGAATGTGTGGGCATAGGTGTGCATGTTGTGTGGATGTGTGTGTGTGTGTGCATGTTGTGCACATCCATATGTATGTCTATGTGAGCATGCATGCATATGAGTGTGTGTGCATGTCCTTATGTGAGTGTGTGTGTAAGTCTTTGTGTGTATATGCATGTGTTTGCAAGCTTGCATTCTTATGAATATGTTTGTGTGTGCATGTGTGTGCAAGAGAGTGTGTGTGTGAGCATGCTTGTGTGTTTGTGTGTGTGTGCATGTGTTTGTGCATGCCTATAAGTGTGCATGCATGTGCATGTGTGTGCCTAATTTTGCTACTGTGTATGTGTCTCTATGTGTATGTGTGTTCTCATGCATGTGTTTGTGTGCAAGTATAGGTGTGTGTATATGCGTGTTTGTGTTTGTGCATAGATGCACTCGTATGTGTCGTTGCGCATGCTCTTGTCTACATGTGTGTGCCTATGCACATTTATTTATGCTCGAATGTGATTGCAAGTGTGCATGTGTGTGTATTTATATATGTATATGTGTGGATGTGTGCATGCGCATGCATGTCAGTAAGTGTGTGTGTGTTCGTGTTTGTGTGCATGTGCATGTGTAGGTGTCTCCATGTGTCTGTGCATGTCTGCATGTGTGTAAATGGGTTTGTGTTTTTGTGTTTGTGCATGTGCTTATTTTGGGGAGGTTTTGTTGATGTGTGTAATTGTAAGAATGTGTGCGTGTGAGTGTGTATGTGTATGTCTGTGTAATTGTGTGTGTATGGGTGTGGATGTTCATGTGATTGTGTGCATTAGTGTGGGTGTATGCATGTGTGTGTGTGTGTGTGCATATGTTTATGTATGTGTGTGTGTTTATGCATGTGAACTTGTCTATGTAGCTGTAAATACATGGGTTTGTATATTTGTATGTGCATGTGGGTGCACTTGTGTGCATGTGTATTTCAAAAATTTTTGCTAACTTTAAGATGGTATTTATTTTATAAAAATTCTTTATAAAGGAATTTTATGTTACAATTTATAATTTTTATGATTAAGAAAAATAAAAATAAATGTTTAAATAGTACATAAAAGTTTTAAGTGGTTTGATTAAAACTAGAACCTATGTGCATCCCTAATCGAAGTCAAGAAAAACTTCACTACCAAAAGAGTTAATACTTGAGGTCCTTCTTTATGTTTTATTTCTGATCAATTGGAGATTTTTTCTGACAGTTCACCTCCGATCTGCAACTTTTTTGTGGGATTAACTATAACCTGGGCTTTTGCAAGCTCAACCTCAACACAACTTTTTATAAGATCAAATTGAACTTGAGCTTTTATAATTGTGAGGCCTTCTAATCCAAATGAAAAATTAAAATATAGCAAGAAATAGATTTATAATAAAAACATAAAAATTTTCTTATTCATGTGCATGAATATTGAAAGGTAAAAAGAGCTCAAAATTATGAAGAGAACTCCTAAAAAGAAAGCATAGAAGGTTTAGACTTAGCTCAAAGAATTTAAAATTTAGACTAATAATACGTCAAAATTGTAGCTAGAAAATTTACGCCAGTGGAGTATGACGTAGCCTTTTTTTGAGATGTTAAAATTTTTTTCATATTCATTCTTTATTTCATGAATAAAGTTTAAATTTATATAGAAGGCTTTTGGTTATAGGCATCACAAAGTTTAGCAAAAGCTATTAAAAAAGTTCTACCAAACAACACAAAAAGCTTTTCCAAATGACTTGAAAATTAATCTAAAAAGGTTGCATGCAACAACACACAAAATAGCTAATTAATTAGCCATTAAGAGGAATCGACTACGATCTAATTAGGGTAATTCTAGACTCTTAGATGAAAGGATGCAATCGCAGATGAGTTATGGACGGTTAGATTAATATGGAATTAACCTGAGCTATTCAACTAAGTTGGTTGTGATTTGGATTGCTTAATTCATCAATGGGAAAGAAAGATTAGATTTGGACCATAGGATTCAAATTAGAGAGATTTATACCATCAAATTAAAGATAAAACACATGAAATAAGGTGGAATAAATTTGGATAAGCTAATTAACACAAATGAGATCTCAATTTTCAAAATTTGAGGCTTGAGTGAGTGCACATATGCCGGTCAAGTTTCCACCATCCGACCTACTATTACATGATGATGATTTATACTTGTTTCAGGCTCTACGATAGTGAAAAGTAATAGTACTACATTGTAGACTATTAAAAGATTTTTTAATTTATATGGATTTCATGGGGGCCATATTTCATGCCATTATATAAGGTTGGCTCCCTTCTTATGTGCTTAAGAATTCATCACCTATGACACTCATATGCTTTATAGGTTAATCATGATGAAGCATTAGACCATGGCTCATTTGCAAACTTCGAGTTTAGGCCAGCTCGATCGTTATGCATAGTTGCCAAGATTGTGCTCGACTAGATTTCGTTCCACCTGTCTATTGACTAGAGATTTGCATGTGCTTGTTCGAGCTTGGAAGACCTGAGAGATCATAGCTAGGCGCATGCTCGGGATGTAACTTATGGTAATTTTTTAGTTTTAAAATTTTTAACAAAATTATTTTTTTAAATTTAGCCGAAGTTCAACAATTAGTTTCATATAAAATTTTGTGTGGATGCATTAGTAATATTTAATTAAAAAAATATTGAAAGATAGAATCTTATATTTATTTAATTAAAAAATTATTTAAGTAGGATTTGAAAGAGTTAAATGATTGAAAAATTGAAATTCGACACATTTTGTAAATCAAGTAGATGATTAAAAAATTGGATGCTTAAGTTAGGATTTCAAAGTGAGAAGAATGGATTTATGCGTTGTAATCAATGAGCTAATATTTTATTTCGGTGTGGAAAGAAAATATTTTTAAATTTGATGTACATGTTTTCAATCCTTGAAGTTTATTGAATAATCCAAGGTACTTTAAATATCTCTAGTTAGCATATTTAAAAGTGCATGCTTGTCTTTATATGTAATCCTATTTTGCACTAAAAAGTTCATTAGAAAAAAAAGCTAAAATTTAATGCTTGTCTCATTTAATACAATGGTGACTTAACAATTTCCCCATTTTGATGATAAATAATGATGTCATAATGAGATAAATTTAAGTTGTAGAATATAGGCCAATCAAAGTGATATAAAGGTCACACAAGAAAAGAATTAGAGTTTTATAACGATACAATTACATAAAAAATTGAAAAAAGTGATAAATTATTTGAGATATATGGATTAATGATATTAAATAAACATAAATAATTATAAATTACTAGTTTGATATTAAGTAAATATATATTAAATTTTAAAAGAGATAAATAGATTAATTATAATATAATAAAATCAACGTAAAACAAATTTTATATAAGAGAAGATTTTGAGTCCCATAATATTATAACCAAATAAAAGAAAACATTTGAAGAAATGAGAAAAAAATTTATGTAAAACTTTTATTCCATGATATTAAAATGGTTGAATCAAGTACGAATTTAAATTTACATCATAACCATTGTAAATAAAATATTAAAAAATATAACAAATAAATATTTATTTAGAAATAGCTTTTCTAAATGAGTGAGGGGTTTTGTTCCTCTTTATCAGTCCTTATTTGGAATTACATTGCTTTTTAAATTAAATAAGCATAAATAATGATAAATTAGTTTTTTAATATAGGGTAACTATTAATTAAACTTGGAACAAAATAAATAGAAGTAATGTTATGCATGCAAATAAAAACAAAATAAGGACATATGTGAGGAGATTTTGTGTTACATAACAAACATGTTAAACTAAAGTGAAAAAAAATTGAAGGAATAAGGTAAATTATATGAGAAACATACATTCTAAGATACAAATGAAAATGGGGTAGCATTCTTAATTATTAAATTAGATACAAATAAAAATTCCTAATAAATCATGCAAAATACTTAGAAGAAAATTATAAGAATATCATAATGAATAATTAATTAGATAAGCTTATTGACATGAGCCTAACGATTTTTGTTTTGTCTCTAATACATTTCAATTGAACATTCTACGAATTATAATATTAGATAAGCATAAAACATAATAATGTATTATTTTTAATATTAAATAAATAAATGTTAAAGCTAAAATTAGATAAATTGAAGCAATTAACAATACAAGTGAATATTGATGTATGAGACAAAAGTGGAGATTTAGGCAATTTTACTACATAAAGGAAAAAGTTTGAACAAAAAGGGATAAATTGTGCTAAGAAAATTACATTTTAATATACTAAGGAGATCTTGTGTAACATCTTTGGTTATTAAATCAATTGTGAATTAAAAAGTCTAATAATTGCTATCAAAATACTAAAAAATAAAGAACTTTTAAAAAGATAAAAATGAAAATTTAGTGTGATAGAACTCATTAATGCACGTTCAATTACATTTAATTTGACTCTATTCAATCTCATTAAGAACTACAGTAAATTATCAAGATAATAAAAAAGTAGTAAAAATTATTATATTAATTTTAAGTAAATATATAATGAAGCTAAAATTACATAAATTAAGTTATTTAATATAATAAAATAAAAGTGCTATAAAGTTCAGATAGAGAAGAGAATTAGAGTTTCAAAGTAATATAACCAAATAAAAGCAAAGCATTTGATTAACTTATGCAAAGTTTATGAAGACATCATATTCCAATAATACTATGAAGATCAAGTGTAACATCCAAAATTGTCAAATAAAACATAAGTAAAAAGTTTACATTAGAAGCACAAAAATCATAAAAAGTAAAACATTTTGAATTATATAAATTAATATTTAATTAGATAGAGCTCATTGAGATTATTTTGTGAATTATCTAAATGAATAATCATAAATATTAATAAACTATTATTCAAATAGTATGTAAATATATATGTATGATAAAGTTTAAATGATATAAATTGAAACACTATTTATAACAAAATACAATAATTATAAAATTAAGATTGGAGAATAATTAGAATTACATAAATATATATCTAAATCAAAATAAAAAATTTTAAATATCAAGATAAATTGTATTAGAAAATTGCAACATAAGATTCTAAGAATGTTGAGGTTAATATCATCAATGAAAATGTCTCATAAAATATTCTAAAGCCAAACAAAAAGATAAAAAATACATAATTATATCAATTTAATCGAGGAGAGTTCAATGGTTTTTTTTTCATATTTGTTAGTCCTCTTTTAGAATTATTATAATCAACAAATAAAGATAAGTCATAATAATTTATTATTTTAAAATTACTTAAATATGTAATGAGTTGAGATGTGATGAGTTTAAGAAGTGGAATATAAGCAGATCAAAGTAATATAAAGGTCACACGACAAACGAATTAGAGTTTCGTAGCAATATAACTAAATGAAAGAAAAATGATTAAAGAAATGAGATGCCCTGTATGAGATAGTTACATTCCATGACACTAAGGATATCAAGTATCTCATCCTCAATCATGAAATTAGGAGATATTCAAAATGTCCCATAAAAGATACCAAAATAATAGAAAATACAATATTGATTATGGATTATCAAACAAAATAATCATAAATAATAAAAAAATTAATATTTTAATTTTAAGTGAGTATTTATTAAAGCTAAAATAAGATAAATTGATTCCATGTAATATAAAAAATTAAAAGCAATGTAAAGATCACAATATAGAAAAATTAGAGTTTGATAATGATGTCATGAAATAAAAGCAAAAAAGTTGGAAAAGTGGCATAAATTTTACGAGAAAATTGCATTCATAGATACTAAGGAGATTGAGTGGAGCATCTTCAATCATTTTAAAAGTAATAAATAAAAATATCCAAAGGAAGATATAAAAATCCATTAAAATAAAATGTTTAAAACATAATAATTAATATTTTGTCACATAGAGGATTTCAGGATGGGTTCATCAACAATTTGTTTATCTTGATCGAACCTTGATTGGTGTTAATGAAAATTATTAAATTAAATAAGCATAAATAATAATCTAATTTAATGAGATAAAAGAAAAGTGAATGTCACATAAGAGTGGATTTAGAGATATAAAGTAATTTATTAAAGAAAAATATCTAAATAAATGAGATACATTATATAAGAAAGTTGCATTCCAAGGTGACAGGTTAGTTGAGTGTAACTTCCTCCATAAAAAAACAAGTACAAATAGAAATAACTCACAAATAGCACATAAATCCAAGAAAATAAAATATTTTAAAATATTAAAATAAATATTTAGTTATATAGTGCTCACTAAGATGGGTTTAATAATATTTTTTTTCATCTTGATCGAATCTCATTTGAAATTACTAGGAGTTACATACATATATAAGAATATACATTAATAAATTATTATTTAAATATTATTTAAATATATATTAAAGTTCTAATGAGATAAATTTAAATAATATAATATAAACAATTATGGAAGTTACGAAGGCCACAGAAGAAGTGATTTAGAGTTACATATAATTATAACAAAAGCTTAAACTTTAAAGAAATGAGATAAATTATACAAAAAAGTTGTATGCCCAAATACTTAGGAGATCGAGTTTAACATTTTCATTCATCAAGTAAGATACAAATATAAAATACTTTAAAATGTTTGATAGAAACCTAAAAAATAAAATATTTAGAATAGTAAAAATGAATATTTATTTGTATTTATCATGTCGAGATGAGCTTAACTATATTTATTTCCTATTAATCAAACTTAATTCAGAATTAATATGAATTACCAACTTAAGTAAGCATAAAGATTAATATAGTACTATTTTAACATTATGTAAATATATGCTAAAGCTAAAATAAGATAAATTGAAGCAATGTAATGTAGCCAAATCATTAGGATATAAATATCACCAAAGAAAAGATTTAGAGACATATTGTAAAATAATAAAATAAAAAATACAATTTTTATAGTTTGTTACCAAATTAGATATGTGTTAAAATATCTCACAAAAATGTCTTGATCATAAAAAAATGCAATATTTAAAAATATATAACATAATCATTTATTTGATTAGAGCTCATTAATATGAGTCCAATGACATCTTTTTTGTCTCAACCTGAGCTCATTCAAAATTATTATAAATTAAAAAATTACTTAAACATAATAATATTAAATTAATTTTTAAATATCAAGTTAATATATATTAAAGTTGAAATGAGATAAATTAAAGTAATATAATATAACAAAATTTAAATGTAAGGGTGAGGCAAGAATAGAATTTGAGTTTCATAATAACACAATAAAAGAAGAGAACCATTAGAATAAATGAGAAAAATTTTGCAAAAAAGTTAAATTCTAAGATACAAAGGAGACTGCAACATTCTTGATTATCAAATCTAGTGTGAATTAAAAGATCTTATGAAGTGTGCTTGAATATTAAAAATATAAAATATTTAATAATTTGAAATAAATATTTAGTTCGATGTAGCTAACAAAGATAATTGCAATGATGTCTATTTACTATTTCTTAGACATCATTTTAAATTATTATGAATTATGAAAGTAAAAAAGTATAAATTGTAATAAATTATTATTTTTATATTTGGTTAATATATACAGAGCTAAAATGAGACAAACTTAAGTAATGTAATATAAAACAATTAAAGTTGATGTAATGATCTGATGTGAGGAGATCTATAACCAAATAGAAATATATCAAAATTAATGCAAAATGGTTAAAGAAATGAGATATATTGCACAAAAATGTTCAATTCTAAAGTAATATGGATATCAACAGTAACAACATCCATCGTTAAAACTAGGTACCAATCTAATTACCTCGTAAAGATTTCCAAAACCCTAGAAAGAATATTATGTAGAAATTTAAAAATGAAAAATTAAGTGGATATAACTTATCAAAATGAGTTTAATGATATTTATTTCAACTCAATTAGTTTATATTTATAATTAATATGAATAATAAAATTTAAAAAGAATAAATCATAATAATTTATTGTTTTAATATTGAGTAAATATATAATAAATCTTAAATAAGATAAATTAAAGCAATAAAATAGATCAAAATTAAAGCAATATAAAGGTTGCAAAAGAAGAGAATTAAAGACTCATAATATTATAACCAAATAAAATTAAAATATCTAAGGAAATGAAATAAATTATAGAAAAATATTACATTCAAATATAATATGGAGATTGAGCACAACATCTCTAATTATCAAATCAGGTATAAATTAAAATTTTCATAAATTATACAAAAAATATAAGAAAATGACATATTTAAAAAATATAAAAATGAATATTTAGTTGTACAGAGCTTGTCGGGATGACTCAAATGACATTTGTTTCATCGCTACAAGAGAACATTTTCATGTATCAGGAATTGCCTAAGTAAATAAATAGAAATAATAATGTAATATAACCAAATCACATCAACATAATGATAAGACAAGGGAAGATCAAAGCAAAACAATTTAAAGAAATTGGACAAATTTTATTAAAATAGGCATTACGAGATACTAAGTCCATCAAGTGTAACATCTTTAAATAAAAATTAAGTAACAAATTGAAATGACTAGCAAAATTTGCATAAAATCCTATAAAATAAAATATTTAAAAGTTAAAATGAATATTTAGGTAGATGAGCTTACTAAGATGTGTTTAATAGCATCTATTCCATCTTAATAAAAAATTATATGAAAATAAAAAAAAGAACAAAATTAAATAAGTTTTTAAAATAAGTTAATATTTTAATATTTAATAAATATATGTTAAAGTTGAAATAAGATAAATTTAAGTAACGTATTATAACCAATGAAGGTAATGTAATGGTCATAGACGAAGAGATTCAGAGTTACATAGTAATATAACAAAATAAAAAAAAATATTTATAAAAAAAGACAAATTATATGAAAAATTTGCATTCCAAAATACTAAGGACTATGAGTGTAATATTCTCATTGATCTAATATGTTACACATTGAAATGCCATGTAAAGCTTGTTAGAAAATAAAAAACATTTAGATTGTAGAAATGATTATTTAATTAGATATACACATTGAGTCAAGTCCAAACACATTTAGGTCATCTCAATCAAACTTCACTTGGAATTACTACAAATTAACAAATAAATAAGCATAACTAATGAATAAATAAATATTAATGCTAAATATAGGTAATTTGAAGTAATGAAATATAATAAAATCAAAATGATATAAAAGCACATGAGAGAAGACTTAGAGTTACACAATAATATATTAAAATAAAAGTAAAAAATTTGTCAAAAAGAAATAAATTTTATTGGCAGGTTACACACGATGCAACTAAGGAGATAAAGAAAACATCATTAATCATTAAATCTTGTAAAAATGAAAACAACTCATAAAGCATGCCAATAATCAAAAATAAAAATATTTAAATACATACTAATGCACATTTAAATAGATAGAGCTTATCGAGATGAGTTTAGAAACTTTTGTTTCATCTTGATCAAACGTTGTTTGGATATTTTTAAAAATCTTAAATAAATATTTAGTATATTAGAGTTTACAGAGTGTACAACAATGTTTGATTTGTGTTGATCAAACCTTTCTTTTGAATTACCATGAATTAAAAAATAAATAACCAAAAAAATAAATTATTGTATTACTTAGTGAATATATAATAAATCTTAAATAAGATAAGATTAAGTAATGTAGCAAAGCTAAATCACTGTGATGTAATGTTCACACTTAAGAAGATTTAGAGTTACATAGTAATACAGCCAAATCAATGTAAAATATTAAAATAAAATCAAAACGTTACATGAAAAAGTTGCATTTCAAAATATTAAGGAGATTGCTTATGACATTCTTAATCACAAAATTAGATATAAATCAAAATATCTCATTTTGTATTTTCCAACCCTAGATAATAAAACATGTGAAATATAAAATTACTATTTAACTGGATAGTTCATGGATACAAGTACAACAATATTTGTTTCATCATGATTAGACATAGTTTATAATTGATATGAATTACCAAAATAAATAAAGATAAATAAAAAAATTGTTATTTTAATATTAAGTACATAGGTATTCAAGCATAAATAAGATAAACTTAAGCTGTTTGATATAATTAAATAAGAGCAATGTAATGGTCACACTATAGATGATTTAGAGTTATAATGTAATAAAACAAAATCAAAGAAAACTATTTGAAGAAGTGACAAATTATATGAAAAAGTTATAATGTAAGATTCTATAGTGACTGAGTGTAGTATTCTCCGTCATCAAAGTAATTGTGAATCAAAATGTGTCTTAAAATATGGCTAAGCCTTTGAAAATAAATATTTAAACAAACTTAAAAATGAATATTTTATTTGATAGAGCTCGTTGAAATGAGTTTAACAACGTTTGCTCATCTCATTTGGAATAACTATAAATTACCCAATTAAATATGAGTAAATAATAAAAAATCATTATTTTTATATTAATTAAGTATATAATAAATTTGAAATAAGATAAATTAAAATAATTTAATATAACTAAATAAAATTGATGTAAGGGTCACATGAGAGGAGAAAAAAAATTTCAATGTTTTATAAAAGGGATGAAATAAATAAATTTGAAAAAATAAGATAAATATTGTGAGAAAGTTTCATTCCAATATGTTAAGGAGATTGAGTAAAATATATAACGATATTTGTTTATTTCAATTGGCCCATAATTTTGATGCTCGAGGATATTACCCATGATTTTGTTAGTATCATGGATTGCAAATTCCAAGTGCTAGTTCTCATTTCTTCAGATTTTTTGCTTTGATATTGTTATATTTTCATAAAACTATAGTTCCCACGTCATGTTTCCTCTACATTGCATTCATTTAGTTATGTTATATTACATCAGTTGATATCATTTTAGCTATAACATATATTTACTAAGTATTAAAATAAATGTAAATAAGTATTTTTACTTATTAACTTTGAAATTTATAGTAATTCTAAACGAGGTTTGTTCAGAAGATAAAAACATTGTTGGGCTCGTGTTGATAGGCCTTATGCTATTAAATAATTTTTTATATTTTTAAATATTTTATTTTCTAAAGTTTTGGCATGCTTTAGGAGATATTTTTATTCATACGTATTTTGATGATAAAAGATATTAGACTTGATCTCCTTAGTATCTTGAATGTAACTTTTCCATATAATTTATCATACTTTATCAAATGTTTTTATTTTATTTTGTTATAATACTATATAAGCCTAACTCTCTTATTATGTGACTTTAACTTCACTTAGATTTTATTATATTATATTAATTTTATTTATCTCATTTCTACATTAACATATAAGCGTTTAATATTAAAAAAAATTATTATTATTTTAGATTATTTAATTTTGTAACTTACAATAATTCAAAATGATATCTAATCAAGATGAAACATGCATCATTGTTATAGTCTAGTGAGCTCTCACGAATTAAATACATGATATTTTCAATAATGTTTTGTAATGTAATGACATGCTTTATGAGATATTTTAATTTGTACTTGATTTGATGCTTGTTGATCCTACACTCAATCTCCTCAACATCTTCGAATGAAACTTTTAACATAAAATTTATCTCATTTCTTCAAATTATTTGCTTGAATTTAGGTATATTACTCTGAGACTCTAAGCCGTCTCTAGTTAGCCATTTAAATCACTTTGAATAAGTTATATCACAATGCTTCAAGTTATCTCAATTTAGTTGTAATATATTTTTTATTTTATATTAAAGAAAAAATTTATTTATATTTGCATGAGTAATTAATAGCAATCAGTTCAATTAAAAACAAAAATAAATGTTGTTGGCCTTGCGTTGATAAGCTCTATCAAATTAATTTTTTTATTTAAAATTTTTAAATATTTACTTTCTAAGGATTTGGCATACATTAAGAGGTATTTTGATTTACACTTCATTTGATGATAGAGAATGTTATGTCTTTCACCACAATATCTTAGAATGTAACTTTTTTTTGTACAATTAATCTTATTTCTTGTACTTGTTTTTATTTTGATTTGTTTATATTACAATGTAAATCTGTATCTTCTTTAATGTGACATTTACATAATTTTTAATTTGTTGTATCAGATTACTTCAATTTATCTCATTACAACTCAGATATTATTTTTCTTAAATTTAAAATAATAATTTATTATTATTTGTTCCATTTGTTTCAGAATTAGTAGCAATTCCATGGGATGCATGATCATGAAGCAACAAATATTGTTGGACTCATCTCCACGATCTCCCTCAAATTAGATAATTATTTTGAAATTTTTAAATAGTTTAATTTTTTAGGGCATTGGCACAAATTATGAGACATTTTGACTGATACATGATTTAAATAAGGAGGTATTACAATCAATCTATATAATTTCATTGAATGCAACATTATTATACAATCTATCTTATTGTTTTAATTTTTTTATTTGACTTGGACATATTACTATACAACATAAGCTTTTCCTAATATGATCTTCTGATTACATTAATTTGGCTATATTAGAATGCTTCAATTTTTTTCATTTCAACTTCAACGTATATTAACATGTTATTAAAAAATAATTTATTATTTTTTATGCTTATTTACCCTGGTAATTCATATTAATTTCATTTGAGATCAAGATGAGATGAAACAAAATTAATGGACTCACATCTTAATGAGCTTTATCTAACCAAATAATTATTTTCAAATTTTTAAATTTTTAAAGTTTTAAATTTTCAAGGGTTTAGCATTCTTTATGAGATATTTTGATTCATATCTGATTTGATGATTGAAATTATTACACTTAATCCCCTCAGTACATTAGAATATAATTTTCTCATAAAATTTATTTTATTTTACCAAAATGTTTGCTTTGATTTGGTTATTTTACTATGGAACTAACATCTTTTCCCGTATGACCACTAATTCAAGATCATTTGGCTAATAGATTCAATTCATCTCATTTCAATTTTAATATATTTTAGAATGACAAGCTCTATAAAATTAAAGTTTCATTTTAATATCTTTAAATAAAATTTTTAAAGGTTTTGCTAGCTTTATGATTTATTTTGATTAGTACCTCACATAGCAATTTAGGTTGTTACACTTGAACTCCTTAGTGTTAAGGAGTAAAAATATCCCACCAATTAATATGATTGTTTTTCCAATTTTACGCTTTGATTTGGTTACATTACTTTATATCCAAATCTCCTACCATCTGGGATTTACCTTGATTTCAGTTTTTGTATTAGAATACCTTAATTTCTCAAATTTAGTATTACTATATATTTACTAAATCTAAAAAATAATATTAATTTTTATTTATGATTATTTTGTCATGGAATTTGTAGTTATTCCAAAACTATTCTAATAATTATGAAATAAATGTCATCGAACATGTCTTGACATCCTCTATGCAATTACAAATTTATTTGCATATTTTTTTAATATTTTATTATCTAAGTTTTAGCTTACTTTATAAAACATTTTTATTTGTACCTAATTTATTATCAATTATCTTGCAATTGATCTACTAAATGTCTTAGAATGTAGTTTTTCTTCATCATTTATCTCATTTTTTAAAAAAAAATTTACTTTTATTTATTTTTTATTATTATTTGACTCTATATCTTCTTTTAGGTGAGCATTACATGGTTTTGAACAAGTTATATTACATCTCTTCTATTTATTCTATTTTAGTTTCATATTTTTTTTAATTAATATTAAAATAATAATTTATTGTTATTTGTACTTATTATTTTTCATAATTTGTAGTATTCTTAACAAGGTTTGACTGAGATGAAACAAAAATTGATGGACTCATCGCTAACATCTCTTTCCTATTAAAAATTAATTTTTTTATACTTATGGATATTCAATTTTCTATGGTTTAGGCATATTGATAAAAATATTTTTGTTTGTTCCTAATTTGATGGTCAACAAAATTACATTTGATTTCATGCTTTTCTTGTTGATTTGGTTATATTTACATCACTTTAATTTGAAAATTTGTAAAAATTCTAAGCAAATTATGATTAATATCAATCTAATGTCGATGAACTCGGCAAAAAAGTTTTATCAAATTAAATATTTATTTTTACATTTTCAAATATTTCATTTTTTATGATTTTGGCAGATTTTATGAGTCATTTTTAATCATACAAAATTTGATGATCATTGATTTTACTCTTAATCTCTATATTTTATAGGAGTTTAGTAGAGTTTTAGAGATAGTTTGATTTCCACATAATTTTTCAATCAAGGATATTGTGCTCTACATTTATACTATGTTAAAATATAACTTTCCCTAAACATTTTTCTTATTTTTACAAATCTTTCACTTTAATATCATAATATTATAACATAATACTTAATCTCTTCACATGTGACCTTTATATAGATTCAAATTGTTATATTACAATGCTTTAATTTATCTCCTTTTAGGTTTAATTTATATTTTGTTAATATTAAAACATTAATTTTTTATTATTTGTGCTTATTCTATATGGTAAGAAACACTAAGGAATTCTACAAGATTCTATTGAGATGAAATAATAGTGATAGACTCATTTTGACAGGCTATGTCTAATAAAGTATTTATTTCTTTTTATAATTATTTTATTTATTGTGGGCTTAGAAAGTTTTACTAGTCATTTCAACTTATGCTAGATTTCTTAACCAATGATATGACACATCTCTTTTGGATCAAGTAATAAAACTTTCTCCTACAATTTGTCTCATTTTGTCACAGGTTTTGCTTTATTTTACTAATTTTATTGTCTAACCCTAAATTTTCTCTTTTAACGACCTTTTACATCGCTTTAATTTTATTATATTACATTGCCTTAATTTATCTCATTTTAGTTTTAATATATATTTACTTAATATTTAATTTTTTTATTGTTATTTATACTTATCAACTTTGGTAATTCATAGAAATTCAAAAAGTGATGTGATCAAGAACAAAACAAATCTCTTTGAACTAGTTTAGCAAAATATAATTAAATATTTCTTTTTATTTTTTTGTAAAATAATATCCTTTTGTGGATTTTGTTGATCTTGTGAGACATTTCAATTGGTACTAGTAGTGATAATCAACGATATTATATGCAATCTTCATAGTATCTTAGAATATAATTTTACTAAATAATATATTTAATTTTTCAAATATTTCACTTTTATTTAATTATATTATCTTGTTCCTCTAACTCCTCTCTTATGTGACCTTTAAATGTTTTTTGGCTTTTCTATATTAAATTATTTCATTTTATTTTATTTTTATTTAATATATATTTAATTAACATTAAAATAATAAATATTTTTATTTATGCTTATTATCATTGGTAATTCATAACAAAAATATTGTTTGTTGGTCTCAATAAGCTCTATCTAATTAAATAATCATTCTATATTTTTAAATATTTTATCTAAAAAGGTTTTCAATCGCTTTATTAGAATATAATTTTCTCATAAAATTTATTTTATTTTACCAAAATGTTTGCTTTGATTTGGTTATTTTACTATGGAACTGAAATCTTTTCTCGTATGACCACTAATTCAAGATCATTTGGCTAATAGATTCAATTCACCTCATTTCAATTTTAATATATTTTAGCATGACAAGTTCTATAAAATTAAAGTTTCATTTTAATATCTTTAAATAAAATTTTTAAAGGTTTTGCTAGCTTTATGATTTATTTTGATTAGTACCTCACATAGCAATTGAGATGTTACACTTCAACTCCTTAGTGTTATGGAGTAAAAATATCCCACCAATTAATATGATTGTTTTTCCAATTTTATGTTTTGATTTGGTTACATTACTTTATATCCAAATCTCCTACCATCTGGGATTTACCTTGATTTGAGTTTTTGTATTAGAATACCTTAATTTCTCAAATTTAGTATTACTATATATTTACTAAATCTAAAAAATAATATTAATTTTTATTTATGATTATTTTTTCTTTGAATTTGTAGTTATTCCAAAACTATTCTGATAATTATGAAATAAATGTCATCAAACATTTCTTGACATCCTCTATGCAATTACAAATTTATTTGCATATTTTTTTAAATTTTTTATTATCTAAGTTTTAGCTTACTTTATAAAACATTTTAATTTGTACCTTATTTTATTATCAATTATCTTGCAATTGATCTACTAAATGTCTTAAAATGTAGCTTTTCTTCATAATTTATCTCATGTTTTAAAAAAATTTTAATTTTATTATTTTTTTTATTATTATTTGACTCTAAATCTTCTTTTAGGTGAGCATTACATGGTTTTGAACAAGTTATATTACATTGCTTCTATTTATTCTATTTTAGTTTCATATTTTTTTAATTAATATTAAAATAATAATTTATTGTTATTTGTACTTATTAATTTTCATAATTTGTGGTATTCTTAACTAGGTTTGACTGAGATGAAACAAAAATTGATGGACTCATCTCTAACATCTCTTTCCTATTAAAAATTCATTTTTTATACTTATGGATATTCAATTTTCTATGGTTTAGGCATATTGATAAAAATATTTTTTTTGTTCCTAATTTGATGGTCAACAAAATTACATTTGATTTTGATGCTTTTCTTGTTGATTTGGTTATATTTACATCACTTTAATTTGAAAATTTGTAAAAATTCTAAGCAAATTATGATCAATATCAAACAAATGTCAATGAACTCGGTAAAAAAGTTTTATCAAATTAAATATTTATTTTTACATTTTCAAATATTTCATTTTTTATGATTTTGGCAGATTTTATGAGTCATTTTTAATCATACAAAATTTGATGATCATTTATTTTACTCTTAATCTCTATATTTTCTAGGAGTTTAGTAGAGTTTTAGAGATAGTTTGATTTCCACATAATTTTTCAATCAAGGATATTGTGCTCTACATTTATACTATGTTAAAATATAACTTTTCCTAAACATTTTTCTTATTTTTACAAATCTTTCACTTTAATATCATAATATTATAACATAATACTTAATCTCTTCACATGTGACCTTTATATAGATTCAAATTGTTATATTACAATGCTTTAATTTATCTCCTTTTAGGTTTAATTTATATTTTGTTAATATTAAAATATTAATTTTTTATTATTTATGCTTATTCTATATGGTAAGAAACACTAAGGAATTCAACAAGATTCTGTTGAGATGAAATAATATGATATACTCATTTTGATAAGCCATGTCTAATTAAGTATTTATTTCTTTTTATAATTATTTTATTTATTGTGGCCTTAGAAAGTTTTACGAGTCATTTCAACTTATGCTAGATTTCTTAACCAATGATATGACACATCTCTTTTGGATCAAGTAATAAAACTTTCTCCTACAATTTGTCTCATTTTGTCACAGGTTTTGCTTTATTTTACTAATATCATTGTCTAACCCTAAATGTTCTCTTTTAACGACCTTTTACATCGCTTTAATTTTATTATATTACATTGCCTTAATCTATCTCATTTTGGTTTTAATATATATTTACTTAATATTTAATTTTTTTATTATTTTTTATACTTATCAACTTTGGTAATTCATAGAAATTCAAAAAGTTATGTGATCAAGAACAAAACAAATCTCTTTGAACTAGTTTAACAAAATATAATTAAATATTTCTTTTTATTTTTTTGTAAAATAATATCCTTTTGTGGATTTTGTTGATCTTGTGAGACATTTCAATTGGCACTAGTAGTGATAATCAATGATATTATATGCGATCTTCATAGTATCTTAGAATATAATTTTACTATATAATATATTTAATTTTTCAAATATTTCACTTTTATTTTATTATGTTATCTTGTACCTCTAACTCCTTTCTTATGTGACCTTTACATGTCTTTTGGCTTTTCTATATTAAATTATTTCATTTTATTTTATTTTTATTTAATATATATTTAATTAAAATTAAAATAATAAATTGTTTTATTTATGCTTATTATCATTAGTAATTCATAACAAAAATATTGTTTGTTGGTCTCAATAAGCTCTATCTAATTAAATAATCTTTCTATACTTTTAAATATTTTATCTAAAAAGGTTTTCAATCACTTTATTAGAATATAATTTTCTCATAAAATTTATTTTATTTTACCAAAATGTTTGCTTTGATTTGGTTATTTTACTATGGAACTGACATCTTTTCTCGTATGTCCACTAATTCAAGATCATTTGGCTAATCGATTCAATTCATCTCATTTCAATTTTAATATATTTTAGCATGACAAGCTCTATAAAATTAAAGTTTCATTTTAATATCTTTAAATAACATTTTTAAAGGTTTTGCCAGCTTTAAGATTTTTTTTATTAGTACCTCACATAGCAATTGAGGATGTTACACTTGAACTCCTTAGTGTTATGGAGTAAGAATATCCCACCAATTAATATGGTTGTTTTTGCAATTTTATGATTTTATTTGGTTACATTACTTTATATCCAAATCTCCTACCATCTGGGATTTACCATGATTTGAGTTTTTGTATTAGAATACCATAATTTCTCAAATTTAGTATTACTATATATTTACTAAATCTAAAAAATAATATTAATTTTTATTTATGACTATTTTGTCTTTGAATTTGTAATTATTCCAAAACTATTCTGATAATTATGAAATAAATGTCATCGAACATGTCTTGACATCCTCTATGCAATTACAAATTTATTTGCATATTTTTTTAATATTTTATTATCTAAGTTTTAGCTTACTTTATAAAACATTTTTATTTGTACCTAATTTTATTATCAATTATCTTGCAATTGATCTACTAAATGTCTTAGAATGTAGTTTTTCTTCAACATTTATCTCATTTTTTAAAATTTTTTTTTTACTTTTATTTATTTTTTATTATTATTTGACTCTATATCTTCTTTTAGGTGAGCATTACATGGTTTTGAACAAGTTATATTACATCTCTTCTATTTATTCTATTTTAGTTTCATATTTTTTTTAATTAATATTAAAATAATAATTTATTGTTATTTGTACTTATTATTTTTCATAATTTGTAGTATTCTTAACAAGGTTTGACTGAGATGAAACAAACATTGATGGACTCATCTCTAACATGTCTTTCCTATTAAAAATTAATTTTTTTATACTTATGGATATTCAATTTTCTATGGTTTAGGCATATTGATAAAAATATTTTTGTTTGTTCCTAATTTGATGGTCAACAAAATTACATTTGATTTCATGCTTTTCTTGTTGATTTGGTTATATTTACATCACTTTAATTTGAAAATTTGTAAAAATTCTAAGCAAATTATGATTAATATCAATCTAATGTCGATGAACTCGGCAAAAAAGTTTTATCAAATTAAATATTTATTTTTACATTTTCAAATATTTCATTTTTTATGATTTTGGCAGATTTTATGAGTCATTTTTAATCATACAAAATTTGATGATCATTGATTTTACTCTTAATCTCTATATTTTATAGGAGTTTAGTAGAGTTTTAGAGATAGTTTGATTTCCACATAATTTTTCAATCAAGGACATTGTGCTCTACATTTATACTATGTTAAAATATAACTTTCCCTAAACATTTTTCTTATTTTTACAAATCTTTCACTTTAATATCATAATATTATAACATAATACTTAATCTCTTCACATGTGACCTTTATATAGATTCAAATTGTTATATTACAATGCTTTAATTTATCTCCTTTTAGGTTTAATTTATATTTTGTTAATATTAAAACATTAATTTTTTATTATTTGTGCTTATTCTATATGGTAAGAAACACTAAGGAATTCTACAAGATTCTATTGAGATGAAATAATAGTGATAGACTCATTTTGACAGGCTATGTCTAATAAAGTATTTATTTCTTTTTATAATTATTTTATTTATTGTGGGCTTAGAAAGTTTTACTAGTCATTTCAACTTATGCTAGATTTCTTAACCAATGATATGACACATCTCTTTTGGATCAAGTAATAAAACTTTCTCCTACAATTTGTCTCATTTTGTCACAGGTTTTGCTTTATTTTACTAATTTTATTGTCTAACCCTAAATTTTCTCTTTTAACGACCTTTTACATCGCTTTAATTTTATTATATTACATTGCCTTAATTTATCTCATTTTAGTTTTAATATATATTTACTTAATATTTAATTTTTTTATTGTTATTTATACTTATCAACTTTGGTAATTCATAGAAATTCAAAAAGTGATGTGATCAAGAACAAAACAAATCACTTTGAACTAGTTTAGCAAAATATAATTAAATATTTCTTTTTATTTTTTTGTAAAATAATATCCTTTTGTGGATTTTGTTGATCTTGTGAGACATTTCAATTGGTACTAGTAGTGATAATCAACGATATTATATGCAATCTTCATAGTATCTTAGAATATAATTTTACTAAATAATATATTTAATTTTTCAAATATTTCACTTTTATTTAATTATATTATCTTGTTCCTCTAACTCCTCTCTTATGTGACCTTTAAATGTTTTTTGGCTTTTCTATATTAAATTATTTCATTTTATTTTATTTTTATTTAATATATATTTAATTAACATTAAAATAATAAATATTTTTATTTATGCTTATTATCATTGGTAATTCATAACAAAAATATTGTTTGTTGGTCTCAATAAGCTCTATCTAATTAAATAATCATTCTATATTTTTAAATATTTTATCTAAAAAGGTTTTCAATCGCTTTATTAGAATATAATTTTCTCATTAAATTTATTTTATTTTACCAAAATGTTTGCTTTGATTTGGTTATTTTACTATGGAACTGAAATCTTTTCTCGTATGACCACTAATTCAAGATCATTAGTCTAATAGATTCAATTCACCTCATTTCAATTTTAATATATTTTAGCATGACAAGTTCTATAAAATTAAAGTTTCATTTTAATATCTTTAAATAAAATTTTTAAAGGTTTTGCTAGCTTTATGATTTATTTTGATTAGTACCTCACATAGCAATTGAGATGTTACACTTCAACTCCTTAGTGTTATGGAGTAAAAATATCCCACCAATTAATATGATTGTTTTTCCAATTTTATGTTTTGATTTGGTTACATTACTTTATATCCAAATCTCCTACCATCTGGGATTTACCTTGATTTGAGTTTTTGTATTAGAATACCTTAATTTCTCAAATTTAGTATTACTATATATTTACTAAATCTAAAAAATAATATTAATTTTTATTTATGACTATTTTGTCTTTGAATTTGTAATTATTCCAAAACTATTCTGATAATTATGAAATAAATGTCATCGAACATGTCTTGACATCCTCTATGCAATTACAAATTTATTTGCATATTTTTTCAATATTTTATTATCTAAGTTTTAGCTTACTTTATAAAACATTTTTATTTGTACCTAATTTTATTATCAATTATCTTGCAATTTATCTACTAAATGTCTTAGAATGTAGCTTTTCTTCATAATTTTTCTCATTTTTTAAAAAATTTTTACTTTTATTTTGTTTTATTATTATTTGACTCTAAATCTTCTTTTAGGTGAGCATTACATGGTTTTGAACAAGTTATATTACATTGCTTCTATTTATTCTATTTTAGTTTCATATTTTTTTAATTAATATTAAAATAATAATTTATTATTATTTGTACTTATTAATTTTCATAATTTGTAGTATTCTTAACAAGGTTTGACTGAGATGAAACAAACATTGATGGACTCATCTCTAACATCTCTTTCCTATTAAAAATTCAATTTTTTATACTTATGGATATTCAATTTTCTATGGTTTAGGCATATTGATAAAAATATTTTTGTTTGTTCCTAATTTGAGGGTCAACAAAATTACATTTGATTTTGATGCTTTTCTTGTTGATTTGGTTATATTTACATCACTTTAATTTGAAAATTTGTAAAAATTCTAAGCAAATTATGATCAATATCAAACTAATGTCAATGAACTCGACAAAAAAGTTTTATCAAATTAAATATTTATTTTTACATTTTCAAATATTTCATTTTTTATGATTTTGGCAGATTTTATGAGTCATTTTTAACCATACAAAATTTGATGATCATTGATTTTACTCTTAATCTCTATATTTTCTAGGAGTTTAGTAGAGTTTTAGAGATAGTTTGATTTCCACATAATTTTTCAATCAAGGATATTGTGCTCTACATTTATACAATGTTAAAATATAACTTTCCCTAAACATTTTTCTTATTTTTACAAATCTTTCACTTTAATATCATAATATTATAACATAATACTTAATCTCTTCAAATGTGACCTTTATATAGATTCAAATTGTTATATTACAATGCTTTAATTTATCTCCTTTTAGGTTTAATTTATATTTTGTTAATATTAAAATATTAATTTTTTATTATTTTTGCTTATTCTATATGGTAAGAAATACTAAGGAATTCAACAAGATTCTTTTGAGATGAAATAATAATGATAGACTCATTTTGACAAGTTATGTATAATTAAGTATTTATTTCTTTTTATAATTATTTTATTTATTATGGTCTTAGAAAGTTTTACGAGTCATTTCAACTTATGCTAGATTTCATAACCAATGATATGACACATCTCTTTTGGATCAAGTAATAAAACTTTCTCCTACAATTTGTCTCATTTTGTCACAGGTTTTGCTTTATTTTAATAATATTATTGTCTAACCCTAAATGTTCTCTTTTAACGACCTTTTACATCGCTTTAATTTTATCATATTACATTGCCTTAATTTATCTCATTTTAGTTTTAATATATATTTACTTAATATTTAATTTTTTTATTGTTATGATATTCTTAAAAATTAAAATGAGACATGATCCAAATGAGACAAACATCATTAAACTTAGCATGAAAAGGTCTACCCAATTTTGTATTTAGTTTCTTATTTTTAATTATTTTTCTTGCTATTTGGATCCATTTTGAGGCATTGCAATTCATAACTAAATTTTTTGATCAAAGATTTTACACTCAACCTTTTTAATTTCATGGAATGTACTATTGCTTTACAACTTATGTCATTCTTTTAAATTATTTACTTAGATTTTTAATGTCTTATGAAAATCAGAATGTTCTCTAGTGTGACCATTAAATCACTTTGATTTTGTCGTAATAAGTTGCTTTAATTTATCTTATTTTAGCTTAATTATATATTTCTATAACATTAAAATAAATATTAATGATCATTTAAGCTTATTTTTTTAGTTAATTCAAATTAATTCAAAATGAGATCTGAAAGATATGTACTCATTATCATTGTAATACTCTTGAATAGGACAACCAAATTTAATTATTATTTTTATATTTTTAAATGTTTAACTTTGAAATATTTTGAGAAACTTTATGAGTCATTTTGATTCATTTCTAATGTGATGATTAAAAATATTATACTTGATCACATTAGTATCTTTGAATGTAATATTTCAATATAATTTATCTAATTTTTTATATGTTTTTCTTTGTGTTGGTTATATTATAATGTAACTCTAAATCTCTTATCGTTTGACCTTTGCAATACTTTGACTTGTTGTGTTATATTGCCATAATTTATCTCATTTTAGCTTTAACATATATTTATTTAACATTAATATAATAATTTTAAATTATTTTCTCTTACTACTTTTAGTAATTTGTAGTAATTTGATATTTAATTTTACAAATTTAATTCTTTTATTTTCTAAGATTTCTTTATGTTTAACTAGACATTTTAATTTTCATTTGATTGAATAATCAGGGATATCATACTAGATCTCCTTACTATCTTTGAGTGCATCATTCTTATACAATTTATCTTAATTCTTCAAATTTTTTGTTTCAATTTATTTATATTACTATGAAATCCTAATTCTCCTCTTAGAGACCGTTAGATCTCTTTTATTTGGTTATATAACATTATTTCAATTTATCTTATTTCAACTTTAGTATATATTTAATTAATGTAAAAAAAATAATAATTTATTATTTATCATTATTTAATTTATTAATTCACTATAATTCAAAATAATGTTTCATTAAGAGGAAAGAAACATTATTAGACATTTTCCAATGAGATCTATCCAATTAAAAATGAATTTTAATATTTTTAAATATTTTATTTTACAAGGCATTTGCATACTTACAAGAAAATTATGTTTTCTTTCTTATTTGATAATCAAAGCTGTTATGCTTGATCTCCTTAGCTACTTGGAATGCAACTATGTAATATAATTTTACTTATTTTTTTAAATATTTCTCTTTCATTTTGTTGTATATTTATGTTACTCTAAATATGATGTTATGCCACCATTACATAGCTTTTGATTAGTTATGCTACATTACTTAATATTATTTTATTTAAACTTTAACTTATGTTAATTTACTATGAAAATATTAGTTATTTATTATTTATGGTTATTTAACTTGGTTATTCATAGTAATTCCAAACTAAGTCTAATTAACATGAAATAAAAATCACTTATCTATAAAAACTCTATCTAAACAAATATTCATATTTATATTTTAAAATATTTTATTTTCTATGATTTATGCATGCTTTATAAGAAATTTTTATTTGTACTTGATTTAATAATTAAGGATATTACACTTGATATCTTTTGTATCATGGAATCATGGTTTCTTATTACATTTATCTCATTTCTTTAAAAATTTCACTTAGATTTGGTTATATTAGTATGTGACCATAAAGCTCCTGTCATGTTAACTTTAAATCATTTATTTGGTTAAATTAAATTACTTCAACTTATCTAGTTTTAATTTCACCATATATTACCTTAATATTAAAGTAATATTTTTTATTTCTTACTTATTTACTTTCATAATTCATAGTAAATGCAAATGAGGTTTAAATGTGGTGAATGAAAAGTCATTATACCCACCTCAACAAACTCTGTTTAATTAAATATTCATTTTTATAATTCTTAAAATATTATTTAATAATTTATCTGTATACTCTATTTGTCTTTTTTATTTCTACTTGATTTGATGATTAAGGATGTTATACTTGATTCCTTTAGTATTTCTAAATGTAGCATTCATGCAAAATTTAAATAATTTGGTCAAATGTTTTATTTTGATTTTGTTTTGTTACAATGAAGTACTAAATCTCCTCTTTTTTAACGTTTACACTACTTTGATTGTGATATATAACATTGCTCTAATATATCACATTTTGACATTAATATATATTTACTTATAATTAAATTATTAATGTAAAATTATTTATGTTTTTTATCTTTGGTAATTAGTAGTATTCCAAAATTGGCTTAGATAAGAAAAAATAAACACAGTTTGACTCATCTCCATTAACTCTACCTAATAAAATATTTATTTTTATAATTTTAAATATTTTTTGAGTATATCAGATTGATTTATAAAGCATTTGAAATTCAAACTTGTTTGATGATGGAGTGTGTTATACTCAATTTCATTAGTATATTTGAATGCAACAATCTTGTTTAATTTTTCTTAATTTCTACAAATTTTTTGTTATGATTAGTTTATAAAAATTATGTAACTTCAAATCTCATCTTGTATGACTTTCACTTCAATTTTATTCTTTTATACTTCATTGCTTCCAGCTTTATCATTTTAGCTTTATTACATATTTTGTTAATATAAAAATAATAATTTATTATTATTTATGCTTATTTAAATATTTTATTCACAATAATTCAAAGCAATGTTTGATGAAGATGAAATAAATATAGCTGGAATTGTCTTGATAAACTCTATCCATTTAAATATTATTTTCATATTTTTTTAAAAATTGTTTTTAGGATTTTGTCATTCTTTATGACATATTTTGATTTGTACATGATCTAATGATTAAGGATGTTACACTCAATCTCATTAGTAGCATGGAATGAAAGTTTTTTTGAGTAGTTTATCTCATTTCGTAAAACTGTTTTCTTTGATTTAGCTATATTTTGTTTGGTTAACTCTAATTCTTCAATTTATCTCACTTGAAATTTAACATATATTTTCATAATATTAAAATAATAATTTTTTATGATTATTTTTTTAATATAATTCATAGAAATTCTAATCGACGTCTAATCGTGATGATGCAAACATTGATAGAGTTGTTTGATGAGCTCTGTAGAATTAATTTTTTTTAAATGTTTTAAATATTTTATTTCTTAAGATTTTGGTTGGCTTTATGTCACTTTTTGGTTCATGCCTTATTCTACCATCAAAGATGTTGCACTCAATCTCTTTAGTAGCTTATAATGCAACTTTATTGTAAAATTTATCTCATTTTTTGAAATTCTTTGCATCAATTATTTGGGTATACTCTAAAACCTTATTTCTCTTCTCATAAGACATATACATTGTTTTGATTTTGTTATATTACGTTACCTTTATTACCTATTTTTAATTTAATAGACACTTACATAGAGTTGAATTAAGAATATATTATTATTTATTCTTATTAAATTTTATAATTCAGGATAAATCCAAACAAAATCTAATTAAGATGAAAAATATCTTTTGACTTATCTTGATAAAATATATCCAATTAAATATCATTTTTATTTAGTGTAGTTTAACTTTGTAATTTTTAGCAATTTAAAGCATGCTTTGATCAAAATGAAAAAACTTTTTTTAACTAATGTCATTGAGCTCTATACAATTAAATATTTATTTTTATTATTTGAAATGATATGTTGTTTTAACTTATACAATGAGATATTTAAATTGTCTCCAGATTTTATGAAATTTTTTTGTCGTACATGATTTAACAATTTAAGATCTCACACTCGATCTCATACTTTCTTGCAATGCAAATTTGTAATACAAGTTATTTCATTTCTACAAAGTTTTCTTATTCATTTGCTTATATCACAATGAAAATCTAAATCTCCTCTTGTGTGATATTTTGATGACTTTGATTTGGTTATATTAAATTTTTTTAATTTATGTCATTTCCACTTTATTATATATTTACTTAATACTAAAATAATAATTTCTTATTATTTATGCATATTTAATTTTTTGATTTGTGGTAATTCCAAAAAAGGTTTAATTGAGATAAACTAAGCATTATAAAACTTGACTTGATCGGCTCCATCTAATTAGATGTTCAATTTATAATTTTAAATATTTATTTTTTATGTTTTTTGCATGCTTTATGAGAAAGTTTTATTTTTATGTGATTTTATTATCATTGATGTTAGACTTAATATCATTAACTTCTTAGTAAGTAGCTTTTTATTAAAAATTCATTACATTTTTTTATTTTTCTATATTACTATGTAACACTTAACCTCCTCTTTTGTGACATCAACTTGTCTTTTATTTGGTTATAATACATTGCTTCTATTTATCTAATTTCAACTTTAATTAATATTTACCTAATATTATAATAATAATTGGTTATTATTTATGCTTATTTACTTTGGAAATTCAAAGCAATTCTAAAAGAGTTATGGTCAAGAAGGAATACACATTGTTAAACACTTATCGATGAGCTCTATCTAATTAAATTTTAATATTTAAACATTTTTAAATAGTTTTTATGAATTTAGCATGCTTCGTGAGATATTAAAATTCTTTATTTTATGATTGAGTATGTTACACTTAATCTCGTTGATTTCTTGAAATTTAGCCTTTCATTGTAAGTTTTCTCATTTCTTTATATTTTATTTTAAACTTTGTTATATTTCTTTGTAGCTATAAATCTCATCTCATGTCATCTTTATATCATTTTATTTAGTTTGACCATATTACTTTAATTTATTTCATTTTTAGCCAAATTATATATTTTTTAATATTAAAAAATAATTTATTATAATTTATGATTTGTTACTTAGGTAATTTATAGTAATGCTAATCAAGATCCGATTAAGGTGAAACAAAAGACATTAGACTTATCTTGATGAGCTTTGTCGAATTAAATATTTGCATTCATATTTTAAAATATTTTATTTTTTAAAGTTTTATTTTGTTTTACGAAATATTAATTTACACAAGATTTGATGATTAAAAATGTTACACTTGATCTCTATAATGTCTTGGAATACAACTTTCTAGTGTAATTTATCTCAGTTTACTAAAATTTTTTTACTTTGAATTGGTTTTATTTATATGTTACTCAAAATCTCTTCGTGTATAACCTCTACATGTTATGAATTTGGTTATATTATATTTTTTTGAATTTGGTTATATTATATTATTTCAAGTTTTATCACTTCTACTTTAATA
This sequence comes from Vanilla planifolia, assembly GCA_023846275.1. NCBI lineage: Eukaryota > Viridiplantae > Streptophyta > Magnoliopsida > Asparagales > Orchidaceae > Vanilla > Vanilla planifolia. Next base: position 55,464 of record JAIUJO010000453.1, read on the forward strand.
TATAATTATTTAATATTAAAATAATTATTTATCAATTTTTATGCATGTTTACTTTGGTAATTCACATTAATTTAAAAGCTTATTTGTTCGGGATGAAACAAAAGTCAATTGACTTGTATTTATGAGCTTTATCCAATTTTTATCAATTTTTACATTTTTTTAACAATTTTATTTTTATGATTTTTACACAACTTTTTAGATGATGTCATTTATTCTTAATAGGATGATGCAAAATGTCACACTTGATATTGATATTTCATTGGAAAGAACCGTGCCATACAAGTTATCTCCTTCCTTGCAATGTTTCTCTTTGACATATTTATATTACTATGTAACCTTAAATGTTCTATGGTGTGACATTTATATCACTTTTATTTTGTTATGTTACATTCCTTAAACTTATGCTTATTTACATTACTAATTTGAAGTAATTCCAAATGAGGTCTAATTGAGATGACACAAATGTCATTAAACTAATCTCAAATAGTTATAGCAAATTAAATATTCAATTAGAATCTTTTAAATATGCTATTTTCTAAGGCTTGGGCATGACTTTAGAGATATTGTTAATTCATACATGATTTGACGATTGAGAATGTTACACTCGATTGCATTAGCAACTTGAAATGTAGTCTTATTATGCAATTTATCTCATTTTCTGCAAAGGTTTTCTTTGACTTTGTTATATTATAGTGTATTAAATATTCTCACATGTACATTTATTTCTTTGATTTTATTATATCACGTTGCTTCAATTTATCTCCTTTCAACTTTAATATATATTTACATAATATTAAATAATAATTTATTTTTATTTATTCTTGTTTTTCTATTTAACAGTAAGTTCAAATAAAGTCTGATCAAGATGAAATAGATGTTGTTAGACATGTCTTGGTGAGTGCTGTCAAACATATATTTTTATATATGTAATTTATTTTTTCTATGATTTTGATACACTTTATGAGAAATTATGATTCCCAATTGAATTGGTGATCGAGAACTTGACAATCTATCTCTTTAGTTTCTTGTAATGTAACATTTTTGGTAAAAGTTATCTCAATTCTTTTATTTATTCTCTTTAATTTAGTTATATCAATATGAAACTTTAATTTTCCTCTTATGTACCTTTTTAGATCATTTAGTTTGGTGGTATCATAGTATGTCATTTACTTAATTTAAGTTCTTCAGTTTATTTAGTGGATATTAAAATCAATTTTATTATACTTTATACTTATTTAATTTTGTAATTTATAGTAATTCAAAATAATGACTTATTAAGATAAAATAAGTGATGTTGAACTCCTCTCATCAAGCTTTGTGCAATTATATGTTCACTTTTGTATTTTAATTTCTTTTATTTTCTAAGTTTTTTGCATATTTTATGGGACAGTTCTAGTCATACATTAGTATTTGATTAGGGATGTTGTACTTGATCTCTGTAGTGCCTTGAAATGTGGCATTATATTATAATTTAGCTTATATCTTAAAAGTTTTTCCTTTAAATTGATTATATTTGTAAGTCTAAATCTCCTCTCAAGTAAGCTTTACATGTCTTTGATTCTTTTATATTATATTACTTCAATTTACATTATTTTTTCTTTAATATATATATATATATATATATATATATATATATATATATATATATATATATATATACATACATATATATACATATATATATATATACATATACATATATTTACTAATATTAAAACATTTATTTATTTATTTATTTATTTAATAATTAATAGTAATTCCAAGGGACATCTAGTCAAGATGAAACAAGAGTCAATTGAACTCACTCGATGAGCTATATGCAACTAATAGTTAATTTCATATTTTTAAAAATTTTTGTTTTTACTTTTTACTAGTTTTTTGAATCATTTTTATTTATACCTTATTTGATAATCTAGGATATCAAACTCAATCTCGTTAGTTTCTTGGAATGTAACTTTTGTCTTATAATTTATCTCATGTCTTCTAATTTTTCTCTTCTACTTAGTTTTATTATTATGAAACTCTAAATAGCCTCTTATGTTATATTTACATTACTTTGTTATAGTTTTATTATATTGTTTTAATATATCTTATCTTAGATTTGCAACATTTTTACTTAAAATTAAAATAACATTTATATTATGTTATTATTTTATTTTTAATTACTTTGTTAATTCATTGTAATTTCAATCGAGGTCTAATTAACGAGAGAAAACATCTTAAGAGAGACTCGACAAAATGGGACTATTTAAAAATTAATTTTTTATATATTTTAAATAAGTTCCCATTCACAAGTAGATTTAAACTATTACCAAGTTGAAGTGATACTATATTCGAAACTGAAAGCAAGTGTTAATTGAATGAAGGAAGGAGAGTCAAATTAAAAAAATTCACTAATCAATATCTTCCAATGGCTTGAAGCTTTCAAGTAACAAATTTCAAAACAAGGATGCAAATTAGATTAAAGATAAGGATTAGATAGCTAGAGAGGCCATTCAAAGCTTTCACAATCCATGATCAACCCTAAAAGGGTATTGTAACTACAAAGCTACTCAAAGGTTCCAACACTACAATCCATGTCTTATTAAAAGAGAACCAAATGAATCATTTACACAACTACCAAGGATGAGCTAAACTTTTTAGTGGAAGAACTTATTTTTAAGTTAACTATAGGCTTAAGTGGATTCATTAGACTATTCTACAAAAAATGTTGGGACACTACCATGCCAGATCTTCAACTTGCCACATAATAATGGTTTTATGGAGGCCCAATTACTCTATCTATAGCAAGAATATGTACCATCCAAATTCCAAAATCATAAACTATACGATCATTTAACAACTTTAAGTTAATTAGTTTCTACAAATTTGTTAGTAAGATTTTCACCAAAAATCCTTACTTATAGAATTACAAAAATAATACAAAAGATAATCTCCTCTGAAGAGTTTGCATTTATTAAAGGGAGAAACATTCCTAACAATTTTAATGTACTGAAGAGTTGAATTAATGCAAAAGTGCGACAATTTAATGATCTCAATTGTGAATTTTTATTCAATGTATTAGAAGCATTATAATTCCACACAAAATTTACATATCTAGTTAAAAACTACCCTCATTTTAGTAGATACTCGATCATTATTAATGGATGCCCACGTGTATTTTTCAAAACCACATGCGTGAAGTAACGAGAACCAATTTCACTTGGTTAATTATTGCTGCTGAGGCCCTATGTCATGGAATATGGATCATACATTATAGTGGTGAAATCGACAACTTATTAACCCCAAGAAGTTGTGCCAATATTACCTATCCCTCATTTCTAGGTGACATCACCATCTTCATTGTAGTTTGGAAGTTATATTTAAAATGTATTTTTATGCTTAACTCTATAAATGTCAGGTTAGAAAATTATTCTGCAAAAAGGTAGATGATTATGTTAGATAAAGCCCATCAGTAGAAGGTAAACTTAATTAAGACCAAGAATTGCTTTGTGAAAAGATCTTCATCATTAAAAGATCTTAGAATCAAGGTCTTTAATAGGGGAAATAAACATTAATGTACTAATACATCATCAAAAACATATAAAAAATATTTCATTTTATGGAATAACAAATGACTATAAAAAATGTATTAAATTTTATACCCATTTATCTCTTAATGGTGTTGGTTCCACAAAAATCTATTATAAAATGTGTCAAAATGATAATGGAAAAATTCTTCTTTAAAAGGTTACACAACCATAATGGTTTCCATTAGAAATTTGGGATCAAGTTATTTATCACATTAAAGAAAAAGTTCATAGTTTGATGGGTATCAAACTTCAACCATGATAAGATGATTCACAAAGATTTTATGCTAAGATATATAGATTTGAAATGTTTCTTAGAACATGCAAAAATATTACAAAATAAAATTCTTAAAATTATGAAAGTAAATATTTTATATTATAGAGCTCATTGTGCCAAGTCTATTGATAGTTATTTCATCTCAAAAAACCTTGCTCAGAATTACTATGAATTGCCAAAGAAAAAAAGTGTGAAGAAAAATTAATTTTTGCTCAAACTTTTAGTAAATATGTATTAAAGTTGAAATGAGATAAATTGAAAGAATTTAACATAACCGAATCAAAGTAATGTAAAGTACAAATGATAGAAGTAGTGTTTCATTATAATATAATTAAATAAAAAAATAAAATATGTAGTAAAATGAGGTAAGTTTTATGGGAAAGTTACATTATAAGATGGTAAAGATATTGAGTGCAACATGATCGATTATTAAATCAAACACAAACGAAAATATCTCATAAATCATGCCAAAGACATACTAAATAAAATTTTTAAAAATGCAAAAATGAAAATTTAAATGAATAAAGCACATCGAGATGATACACACTACATTTGTTATGTCATATTTAAACCTTGTTTGGAACTAGTTCGAATCACCAAATTATAAATGATCATAAATGATAAGAAATTATTATTTTAAATGATGTAAATGAAATAATGTTAAGAAATATAATATAAGCAAATCAAAGAGATGTATATGTCACATTAGAGGAGATTTAGAATTATAAAATAATATATTTAAAACAAGGGAAAATATTTTTCTTACTAAAATATGATACTTTAAGGTAACATAACATTTCTAAATTAATTAAATCAAAAGGTCACAGGAGAGGAGAACTGGAGTTTCATAGTAATATGACCAAATTAAAGCAAAAAAATTGAATTAGATAAAGTATCCAGAAAAGCTTCATTTTAAGCTACAAAAGCGATTGAGTGTGAGATTGTCAATTGTCAATTATTAATTTAAATGACTCCAAAGCATTCCAAAATCCAAGAAAATTAAAAATAAGAAAAATATAAAAAACGAATATTTAATTCAATAAAACCTTTCAAGATGATACGAATAATGTTTGCTTCTCTTTATCAAATGTTGATTAGAATTACTAAAAATTACCAAAATAAAAATTAATTATTTTTAGATATTAAACGAACAAATATTAAAGCTAAAATGAGATAAATAATGGGAATACATTATAACGAAATCAAAGACATGTAAGGGACACACAAGAGAAGATATAGAGCTAATAGAATAGTAAAATTAAAGAAAAAACATTGAATTGATGAGATAAATTATGTAAGATAGTTGAATTCTATGATACTAAAGAGATGGAATATAACATCTATTGTCGAAAAAGGTACAAATTTAAATATCTTGTAAAACTTACAAAAATGTTAGAAAATAAGGTATTTAAAATGTAAAAATAAATATTTAATAAGATAGAGCTCATGTATATGAGTCGAAAGCATTTCTTTTGTGTTGATCAATTCACTTTTTGAATTACTTCAATTACTAAATTAACTAATCATAAATAATAAAAAATTATTATTTTAATATCAAGCTAATATATATAAAAAATTAAAAAATTAGGTAAGTTGAAAAGATTTAATATAACCAAATCAATGTGAGGTTGAAATAGTTAGAGAGTGGTAGTAATCTAAAAAATCAAAATAAAGATTGAATTTTTTAAAAATTTTGATTTTCGAAAGTTGTACTCTAAGATACTAAGGAGATGAAAAACAATCAAAATGTCACACAATATGTGCCAAAATCTTGAAAATAAATTTTTAGGAAATATTTATGAAACTTTAATTAATGAACCTAATGATGACAAGTTTAATGATATTTTTTTGTTCTCCATTATCATCTCATATGATTAATGTGAATTCTCAAATTAAATAAGTATAAATAATAAAAATTTGTTATTTTAATATTCAATAAATATATATTAAAGTTCAATTAATTTAAATTGAAGTAATCTAATATAAGAAATTTAGAGTGATGTAAAGATTATGTGAAAAGAGATTTTTTGTTACATAGTACTATAATCAAATTAAAAAAATATTTAAAAAGATGAGAAACATTTTACGAGAAAGTTGAATTCAATCATAGTAAGGGGATATAATGATCGTGAAATCAGACATGAATAAACATTTCTCATATTACATATTATAATCATTAAAAATAAAATATTTAAACATATAAAAAATCGATATTTATTTTAAATTTGGAATTATTGTGAATTACCAAGCTAAATAAGTATAAATAATAATAAATTATAAATTTAATATTAAGTAAATGAATATCAAGGATTGAATGAGAAAATTGAACCAAAGAGCTATTTAATCACCTCATAGAAAAGTGATGTAAAGGTTAAAAGAGGGAAAATTTAGAGTTATATACCAATATAAACACCTCATAGCAAAGAATTTTAAAAAATGAGACAAATTTTATAGCAAAGTTGAAATCCAAATACTTAGAAGATTAAACGTAACATCCTCAATCATAAAATGAAAAATATATGAAAATATCTTATAATGTATGCCAAAAATCTAGTGAAATAAAGTCTAAAAAAATGTAAAAATGACTATTTAATCAAAAAGCTATTTAAGATGAGTCTAATAACATTTGTTTTATCATGACAACAGATTGTTTAGAATTACTTTAAATAACCAAAGTAGAGAAACATTAAAAACAATAAATTGTTATTTTAATATTAAGTAAATTTATAGTTATAATAAGCTAAGATTAATTGAAGAAATGTAATATAAACAAATTAATGTGATGTAAATGTCACACTAAAGGAGATTTAAAAATGTAGAATAATTTTAAAAAAAACTAAGAAAAAATTTGGAAAAATGAGATCAATTATACAAAAAGTTTATTTGCATGACAATAAGAGCATTGTGTGATGCATTTTCGATCATCAAATCAAATACCAATTGAAATATTCAAAAGAATATCTAAAAACATAGAAAATAAATTTTTTAAAATTATTAAAAATAAATATTTAATTATATAATGCTCATCAAGGTGAGTGTAATAATGTTTGTTTTGTATACATAGGACATCATTTAGAATTATTGACTTAAAAAAGTAATTTAAAATAAATAAATTATTATTTTAATATTAATTAATTAAATGTTAAGTCTAAATTGAGATAAATTGAAACAAAGCAATGTAACTAATCAAAGAAATAAAAATGTCACATAATAGGAGATTTAGAGTTTCACTAAAATTTAACCAAATACTTATGACCAAATTAATGTTTAAAATTTGAAAAAATTATATAAATTATATGAAACCATGAATTTTTGAATATAATAAGTAGATAGAGTAAAATAACTTTTTTAAAATAGGTATGAATCAAAATGTCTCTTGAAGCATAAAAAATCCATTGAAAAAATATTTAAAAGTTTCAAAATGATTATTTAACTAGATAAAGCTTGTTGAGACTAGTCTAATGATTTTTTGGTGTGAATCAATGTTGTTTTAAATTACTACTATATAGAAAAGTAAATAAGTATTTAGAATAATAAATTATTACTCTAGAATTAAGTAAATAGATATTAAAATTGAAATGAGATAATTTCAAAAAATATAATAACAAAAAAATAAAATATATGTATAAGTCAAATGAGATAAGATTTAGGATTAAATAATAATAAAACTAGATAAATGTAAAAGATTGCAAAAATGAAATAAATTGTACAAGAAAGTTCTATTTCGTGGTACTAAGGAGATCGAGTGTAACAACTTCATTCATCAAATTAGTTAAAAATAAAAAATCTGATAAAACACACATAAAATCTACGAATTTAAATTTTTAAAATTATAAAAATTAATACTTAATTGGAAAGACCATATTGAGACAACTTGAACGATGTTTATTTTGGCTCCATTAATTCTCGTTTAGAATTACTATGAATTAAAAAAACTAATAAAAAATAATGATTTTTTTTATTAGTTTTTTTAACTAAAAGTATATTAAAATTTAAATGAGATAATTTGAAGCAATATAAGAAAACTAAATAAAAGCTATGTCAAGGTGATACGAATTAGAAGTTTCGTTATAATATAACAAAATAAAAGTAAAAAGTTCGAAGAAAAATGATAAATTGTATGGAAAATCTACATTCAAAGATATAAAAGGAGATCAAGTGTAACATCATCAATCATCAAAATACATACTAAACAAAAAGTCTTTCAAAGAGGTCCAAAGCAAATGTTAAAAAAATAAAAATCAAAATTCATTTAGATTTACAATAACTTACAAAATTAAGTAAGAGTAAATTATAATTAAACATTTTTTATATTAAAAAAAATATTAATGTTTAAATAAGAAAAATTAAAGTAATATAATATAACCAATTCAAAGACATCTTATGGCCAAACAATAGTAGATTTATAGTTAAATTATGTTATAACGAAATTGGAGAAAAATACTTAAAGAAATGAGATAAATTATGCAAGCAAGCTACATTCTAAGATATTAATAAGATTGAGTATATAACATCAATGATCATCAAGTTGGGTATGAATCAAAATTTCCCATTAAACATTATAAAGAACTAGAAAAATAAAATATTTAAAAATATAAAACTAAATAATTAATTGAATAGACCTTGTCGAAGTTGGTCCATCGAATTTATTTCGTGTTTGTTTGACCTGGTTATGAAATACTACAAATCACCACAGTAAATAAGCAATAATACTAATAATAATGATAATAAATTATTCTATTAAAGCTAAGTAAATATTTATTAAAGTTGAAATAAGTTAAATTGAATCAATGAAATATCACCAAACCAATGACATGTAAAGGTTAAACATGTAGTGATTTCAAGTTATATTATAATATAAAATATAAAAGAAAAAAATGAATGAATGAGGATAATAGTAAGGCAAAGTTGTATTCTATGGTACTGAGGAGATGGGATGTAGTGTTACATAGTTAAATAACAAATTCAAAGTGAAAATATTTGGAAAAAGGAGTTAATTGTGCATGAATTTTGCATTGCATATTGTTAAAGAGATCAAGAGTAATAGTCACAAACTTAAAATAAATTATAAAGTGAAAAGCCTTAGAAATCATGCTAAAACCCTATAAAATAAAGCTTTTAAAAATATAGGAATTAACTTCCAAATGGGTAAAGCTCATCAAAATTAGCCCAATGATGTCTATTTCAACTCAATTGGACCTCATTTTGATATGTTATAAATTACCAAACTAACTAAGCATATATAAAAAAAAATTATTATTTTAAAATTGATGAAGCATTTATTATTACTAAAATAAGATTAATTGAAACAAAATAACAAAACAAAATTGATGAGTAAACATTGAAGAAAAGTTATCAATTATGTGAGAATCATATTCCAAGATACCAAAAAGATCTTATGTAACATCCATGACCATTAAATTAGATATGAATTGAAATGCTTCATAGACCATACCAAAAACATTGAAAATAAAATATTAAATCAAATATTTTGGGATATATCTTCTTAAGATAAATTGAAAAATGTTTTTTCTCTTAATTAAACCTTTTTTTTTGCAATTACTATGATTTACTGAAGTAAATAAGCATAAACAATAAAGAAATTATAATATGTAAATATATATTAAATTTGAAAATAAATAAATTTAGGCAATGTAATATAACTAAATAAAAGACATGTAAAGGACAAATAAGATGTTTTGTAGTGTTAAATGGCAATATAACAAAAACAAATATTCAAAAAAATGAGATAAATTATATAGGAATTTAAAATTTCAAGACAATATGGATGTTGAGTGTAATATCTTTGATAATTAAAAAACATACAAATTGAAATTTCTTATAAAGTGTGCCAAGATTTTAGAAAATAAAATATTTATAAATAAAAAAATAAGTAAATAATTAGATATATCTTGATGAAATGAGCTAACAAAATTTTTCATGTTGATTAGAATTTGTTTGGAATTACTAAACATTATTTAATTAAACAACAATAAAAATTAATAAATTTTTATTTTACTATTAAATAAATAAACATTAAAGTTGAAAAGTGATAAATTAAATCAATTAGTTATAACAAAATGAAAGTTAAATAAAGGTCACCTAGGGGAATTAGAATTTCATAATCATATAATAAAATCATAACTGTTGTGTAGAAATGAGATAAGCTATATGTGAAATTTACATTACTAAGGTGATGAGGTGAGACATTCTTAATCATTTATCCATTTGTAGATAAAAAACTTATAAAGCATTCCAAAACTATAATAAAATATTTAAAAATATAAAAATGAATTTTTTTGTGGAAGGAGCTCATTTAGATGAGTTTAACAATGTTTCCTTCATCATGCCCATACCTCATTTAAAACCAATTCAACATGATGTAAAGGCCATGCTAGAGGAGAATTAGAGTTATATCATAATACAACAAATTTAAAATGAAATTATTTAAGAAATGAGAAAAATTATAAGATAAAGTTGCATTTTCAAGACATGAAAGAGATTGAGGTAATATCTTTAGACATCAAATTAGGTATGTATAAAGCTATCTCATAAGATATACAAAAAATTTTAAAAGTAAATATTTTAAAATTTAAAACTGAAAAATTTCATTTGACAGAGTTCATTGAGATGAGCTCAACTACATTTGTTTTGTCTCAATCATGTTATATTGTCGACCTCTATCTATGGTGCTTATTTGATGATAACAAATCCTAAGTATTTCTAATGAATTTGTTTAAAAAAAATTGTAGATTTAGGGTAGCAAATGTGTATGTTTTTAGAACTTAAATAAGAAGATGAGAAAATATCAAATCACATAAAAGCAATATAGGTTTCAGTCGAAAAACTCCAAGAGACAATTAAGACATTTCAATTTCAACTTGATTAAAATGTTATGCCTCACATAACTATTTATTACAAGTCATAAAAGGTAATTTTTATTTAAATTAATTATCTAAGAAAAATATTAGGTTCCAAATAATTAGTCCATCCTCCTTGACAAACTTGAGAATAATTTTGTTTTTTATCATATTGTATTGTTGTCTTAATAACTTTTACCAAAAGTACATTATAATTGTAATAATTAACTAAAAAATAACATTAATTAAAATAATAATAAAACAATAATTAACTTATAAGGAATTGATGCCAAATCCACTAAGAGCACCTCAAACATTTGCTATAATTAACTGCTCGGGAACACTCTGTAAACAAGTTGACCAGTTGTAGTAAGTCTAAACATTATTTAATAGGTTGTTAGATGAGCTTATTACTTTTATTTAAAGTATATCAAGTGTTTAAAATTATAATATCATCGATTATCAAATTAGATGTGAATCAAAATCTATCCTAATGTTCTTGAAAACCTTATAAAATAAAATATTTAAAAATTTATAAATTAATATTTAACATGATAAAGCTTATCAAGAAGAGTCCAACAACATATATTTATTCTTGATCAACATCATTTGAAATTTTTTCAAATTACTATAATAAATAATCATAAATAAAAATAATAAATTATTATTTTAATATTAAGTGAATATATATTAAAGATTAAATGGGATAAATTGAATCAATATAATTTAAATAGATTAAAATTTTATGATGGTCACATAAGAAGAGATTTAAAGTTATATTGTAAATTGTAGAAATAAAAAATTAAAAGAAATGAGTTAAATTATATAACAAAGTTGGATTAAAAGATACTTAGGTGACATCCTTAATCATCAATTCAAGTTTAAATCAAAACGGCTCTTAGAGCTCGCCAAATCATTAGAAATTTTTTAAAAATATAAAAATGAATAATTAGTTAGAAATAACTCATGCAAATGAGTCCAACCATGTTTATTTTGTCTTCATCTTGTCATTTTGGATTGCAAAAAATTATTATTGTATGTATTCATAAGTAATAATAAAGTATTTTTTAACATTAAGTAAATATATAATAAAGTCAAAATTAGTTAAATTGACCCAATGCAATGTACAGCCAAATAAAAATGATATAAAAGTCAAATGAGAAGGATTTTGAGTAACATAGAAACCAAACAAAATCAATGAAAAAATGTGAAGAAATATAAATTTTACAAGAAATTTTTGATGCAAGCAAGATGCTAAAGAAAATGAGTTCCATATCCTTGATTATGAAACTATGTAGCATTCAAAATATCTAAAAAAGTGTGCTAAAATCATGAAAAAGAACTCAAAAATATAAAAATTATTTTTTTAAAAGGATAGAGCTTGTCTAGTTAATCCTAACATCATTTGTTCCAATTGGATTAGTCCTCATTTCGAATTATTTTTATCATAATAAAAAAATATAAATAACATTAAAGTATTATTTTAATATTAAGAAATATATAGAAAATTTTAAATGAGAAAATTAACATATATAACACAAACAAATGAACTTGATGTAAAGGTGACATGATAAGAGATGTAGAGTTTTAATATAAAATATCTAATTCAAAAAAAAATTGAAAAAGGAGATAAGTTGTACAGAAAAGTTGCATTCCAGCATACATAGGATATAAAAAATAACATCCTTGATCATCAAATAATGTATAAATCTAAATGTCTTAGAAAATGAGCCAAAACATTTGAAAATTAAATCCTTAAAATATGAAAATAAATATTTATTTGGATATAACTCATTATGATAAGTCTTGTGGCATTTATTTGGTCTTAATCAAACCTCATTTAAAATTGCTACAAATTAATATATTAAATAAATATAAAAAACAATAATTAATTATTTTATTATTAATTAAATATAAATTAGAGTAAAAATTAGAAAAACTAAAACATGATAACAACAATGATAATGAAAACTAATAAGTATAGTAGCAAATCATAATATGTCTCCAAGTTCAAATAGAACTAATACATCTTCAACTTCAACTTCTACATGATGTACTAAATGCTACTGCATCAAATGTATAAAAGCTAAAAGATAAGTATTGTGTAGCTTAAGAATGGTATTAAAAATTCAATTGTCTTCCACATAATGTTCAAGAATAAGGAATTGAAGGGTAATATATAAAAACTTAAATATCCAAGTGATAGTTAGGGGGTCTTAGAGAAGGATTTAATTGGCAAAAATTTTGTGGATTTCTTAACATCTCTCTATTCCTTGCTAAGAAATTGAGAGGTGCATTGTGTTATAATTCTTACGATAACTAAAAAGTAATATGATGCTAATTCAGCAAGTTAATAAGGACAAAATACAAGTTATTTTTTTGATGGATTCTTCATTTGCTTATAAATTGGATAGGTTTCATGTTTTACTTTACAAATATTATTGGTCCATATTTTAAGTTGAAATTTATGTTGACATCAATGATTTTATTATTGGTAGTCTATCACCTAAAGAATGTAGTAGTGCTAATTTAATTTTTCTTTTGAAAATTAATTTCAATGCATCTTTCAAAGACTTTTTGACAATTGGATAAATGGTTTCTCAAAAATACATTAAGTTGTTAGTAGTTAGCCTATAGTGTTTCCTACCCATCGTCATCTCCACGGAGATATCAGCTTTACTAAGGAAGGGGAAATCACTAAAAATATCTTGCCTAATAAGAAATCATACTTTCATCAGATCAAACTAATGATTTAAATGAAAAGATTGAAGCTAATAGCTCTATTTTTATGCTAGACTTGAACAATGTGTTCAATAATATGTTTTGAGGAAAATAAGTACTACACAAGTGCAACTTCAATAGTTAATTTATTAATCTAATCAATATAAGCTAGTTGATAGTCATTATTAACAAAAAAGGAAACAGTCCCAATTAACTCTCCCATTAGCTAAAGAATGATAGCCATCTACCCCATTTCTTCTCCACATTGTAGCTAAACCATTAAGAAGAGGTTTAAACAATCTATATGTGTAAGGTAAAGTGAAGAACTAGGCTACTCCATGTGGTTGTCAACCAAAGCCCCATTTATGCTTTGTAGATTTCCTCATTCTCTTCTCAAGGGGTGATAAATGCTCAATACAAAATTGCATGTTATTCCTCTTTGATCTCTAAGGCACATCAAGTTTACAAATTAATGTACAAAGGATATTCTTTCTTAGTTGTAAAAACATGAAACACAAGTAGGAGAACATTAACAAGAAGCTCCTCCTCAGAAACGATACTGCCTTCTAATTCCTCAACTCAAAAGCACATTATTCAAAGGTAAGAAATAATAGGTCCACTTCAAACACTAGATTGAAAAAACATGCAAAAGGAAATTACTCTTAATGGGAGGTAGTCATATCCTCTAACTAATAAGATTTTATAATCTACTGAAATCTTGTCTTCTCAATAATATTATTAATTTTTTAGAAAGTGTGATAAATGGTTTCCTTTGAGGTGATAATGATTTTGAGTTCAAGAACATTGGCTAGTAAGGACAAGATTAGCTTCCTTAGTCAAATGTATGGATTACTGGTCAAGCAATTGAAGGATTTTAATGATGCATATAATGTAAAGAATTTTTAGAAGGTCTACACCTCAAACATTATCTATTTTAGATACGAGAGATGTAATTTCCTTAATATAAAATGCTATGGAGCATGGTCAAAGACTTGCAATCAAATACCTTTTGATAATAACTTCAGGGATTTGAATTTGAATTTGTAAACAAATACCCCTTTATGTAGATGGGGACTCTTAAATGAATTTTATGGAACCCATTTGTTATTAATCTTGGCATAAACAAGCCCAACATTGTGATTCATGCAATGCTTCTATAATGGTGGAACCATAGTCACCCAGACTCAATAACTATTGAGGGATTTACTATTCTACCATCTCTTATATGCTAAAATTTCTAGAAGATATAAATTCAAAACAATTCAATGAGAAAATATTATCTATTCCATGATATAGTTCAACATAATATTTAAGCAATTTTTAAATGTAGTCTAATTATGTAAAGATGTTCAATGGATCCCAAATGGTAAAATATGTATCACTTCCTCAATTTTTTGAGATCAATTGAACAATAAAAATGTGGTTTAATGGACTCCCTTAGCAGTTGATTTAGTCAAATTTAATTTTAATGGATTGACTAGAAGGAGCCGAGGACTTATAGGTTGTATTTATGTGATTTGCGAATACTTGGTAGGGCTATTAAACCACTCCTAATTTACATAGCACCTAAAAAAATATATAAGTTGAAGCTATTGAAATACTATTTGGTTTAAAAATATGTGATTATTTGGTGTTACGGAAACATCATTATAGAGTCAAACAATTAATCAATCCCTATAATGTTGCATAAAAGCATTGGAATCCCTTGTTATATCTTAATTCTTCTAAATAGAACGAATCAATTTCATTGCAAAGTAGTTTAGTTCTAACACATATTAAAGAAGGAAATTTAGGAACAAACTAGTAAGCTTAAATAGCTTGTAATTGTATTCATTTTGGAGGTTTTAAGTTTAAAAAAAATTCGAAAAGTTTGAAAAGCTTTAATTAATCTTGATGAGGAGAGATGTTGATATGGTGATCATAAAGAAAGTCATCGAACTAATTACTCATTAAAATGCGAAATACATTGATAGTATCTTGGATTTATTCTTGTGGAAATTACTAAGCATTTGGGGCTAAAAAGAATGAACAAAAATCTTCGAAAACCACCAAATTTTACCATTTCACTTTTACTTTAGCTTAGGAAATGAATTTTAAAAAACTACTTTGGGTTCATATAACTCATATAAAGTTAATCACATTCTCGAAAGAAATAAGCAATCCTATTTGATGTGGGTTGTTTCGTAATAGGGAAAAGAATGTTGATAGAATCTCTTAATTTTAACAAATGATAATCATTCTTCTTATATCTAGTGCCATGATTTTTTTCTTTAAAAAATAATATAAATACAACCCATTCCAATATATTCCAATCAAACTTGAACTTGATTCTAGCAAAAAAGTAAAAGAAAAATTCATACAATTATGACTACTTTTGCTTAAGTAAATTGAGTACATATTGTAATACTCTACAACAAAAAGCTTTTGTGGTATTAATATAATACCAAATTTGTGAATTAGGAAGCTACCTAACAAATTAATTGTTCTTTTTAGGAATAAGATATGGAAAGAATGACAAAAAAGCCATCTCTTTCTTAACAATTTCTTTGTCATTTTTGATTTAATAGCTAATGTAATTATTCATCAATTTTAGTTACACATGTTTCTATAACCTCATCATGTAGTACACCTTGATTCATTAGCCAGCATGCCCTTCCAATTAATCATTTGTAAAGACTAGTTCAATCGCATTAATTAAGTAAGATGGGCTTAATTAGACAATACATTGCACTCACTATTTATTTGGAATCATTTGAGAGTTTGTTTAGATTCTTTGCACCTTTATCATGGCTTTGAACCATACTAATATGGTCATTAACAACTAAACAAATAGATTACACTTATTGACTAGTTCAACATGTATTGTTATGAATTTCATCACTGTATTGAGTTATATCTTACTTCATAGCAATACAATCACTACCTAAGTAGTTATCTAACATAAAACTTCTAGATTGGTCCAAAAATATTTACTAATGCTTCAATACTTAGTTTGGATTACTCTAATGTTGAACAATTTCTTAGCATGTACAATATGATTCCTTCATTAGCCTAGTATAATAATTGTCCTCAAGACTACCATCTTCAATGAACATTTCTTAATATAGGTCAATCAAATCTATCTTTTATGTTTCCTCTTTATGTAAAGGTCATATATAAGATTAGACAAATATGTTGACTCTAATTTTTTTTTGTACATCTTATAATCATGAAATCCATCAATGTAGTATAATATATCTTACTTCACAACAAGATTGTCATCACTTAAATATGTGGCATGGCACAAACCATTTGGATTTCTCTAAAATCTGTTTGATTTGTGTCAGATTATTTATTAGCAATAATACACTAATATGTTAATCAAACCTATCCATTAAGGCATATTGTCCCAATTTTCATGGTTCAGTTCCTCAATTAGCTTGGTTTACTGTTCATCAATTTTTTTCATAAAACGTTTAGCCATATGGTTCTCACCATAAAATATGATAGTTCCTTAGACCAAGGTCTATCATTGCACTCTTATGTGTTCTTATACAATTTCAATGCATAACTTTTGGGGAATTAATCGTGGTCACTATATATACCTCAATGTCTTAGACTAATTCCAATCAATAAATTGAATTGGTAATATTGATATTTCAATGAAACACTCAAAATCACTGAATAATAACTAGTTAGCATATGACATTCATGTGCATCAACACATCAAAAAGCTTATAGATTGTCATCCTAACACACACAAATCAATAGTAGCTTTTAGAAGTCATGATAATAAAAAGAATACATTTTACATTATAGACTATAACTATTGTAACCTCCAATTTGTAATAATATTTTTTTAATAAAAGAAAAGGTTGAAAAATGGTCAAGATAGACTTGAAATGGTGTAAAAGTTGATTAAATGATTTTAAGAGACATTAAATAATTATAAAAAATATAAATAGAACTATATAATGTATGATTAATATAGTCATCCACTGATGAAATTATGTATCATCATTTAATTATTCAAAATTTTGAAAATAGAATTATATATGAAAACCATGTAATTAATAAGAAAGCTAAGGGGATCATTTATATAAAAAATAGAGATTAAAAAATTATATAAACATTCGATATCTACATTCATATCATGCCAAACATCCTGTGCAATAAAATTACACTTTATTTCATCTTTTAAGAGAAAATTGTGGATTTTTTTACTTTAGAATTGTGCAATAGGTTAGACTTCTATAGAAGTCATTCAGTAGTTATGTCCTAGCATTCAAAAAACGTTGATAAGGTTGTGACATAGTTGCATTTCATACATCACTCCAATATTCCACTAGGAGATGTACTAGTCCACTTGATGTAAGTTCATTCTAAGTTTGGAAGGTCTACTTTTAGTTAGTGTCTGATATTATTCCTATTGTGGAAGCTAATTACAATTTAACCTTGTTTGTTGCACTTTTTAATTTTCTTTTTATAAACTTTTAAAGCATTTGTATTTATAATTTTGTTTAAGTTATTTGGAGATAGATCAGTAGCTTTTCAAATACTTATAGCTTCAAAGTCTATCCGAGAATTTCTAATAGTAGTATGTTAATTTTGTTAGCACAAAAAATTGTTTCAAAATAACTTTAAAATGGCTTAAAAATGCATGTTCAAATGCTTTTTTCCATTGTTCATTTCAATCTTTCACCTTTACCAATACTATTGCCGATTTGTGTGGCTTACTTGACCCACCGTGACTCTTTGAACTCATTGATCAGCTCAACACACACCCAGTCGTGTTGATCTGCAATCCATGAAATTTACTAGCCTAACAAGATATGTCGACTTATTAGCTTGTGTTGATTTGCAAATTAGACTTGTTGTGCAACTATTTCACTTCACCTTTGCTGCACTAGTCACATCGGTCACCTCGTTGCCTCTCACTACACCGACACTTAAAATGTATATGCCAATTTGGGAGTTTCTTATGCCAAATTAATGTTGCTTCATTTCAAGAAAACTTTTTGGATGAGTCCAAATTATGTTTTTTGTAATTTGTGAGGACTTTTTTAATTCTAAAAATGGACTTTAGAAATCAAGTATGTGTTCCATAGTATTCTAATAATATCCTTTCCTTTCTTAGGTTAAGAAAATATCATTGTAGCATTGAGATCTCTGTAAATAAATAAGCTTGCAATACTATAAGTAATCTAATTTGAGTGAAATAACAATGTGCTGTGACTATGCTAGTTTAATAGTAGTGTGTTGCTTATATTCAATATAACAGTATGATTCAAGAGGTAGCCTAGCAAGGAGAGTGAAAGGCTAAAAAGTAGAGATCATAACATATTATTCATTATTATCAAAAGCATTAAATCTCTAAGAAAGCTCTTAATCAATTAATCTCAACTTTTGGGTAATTAATCATCTCATCAAAATTTCTAATTTTTCTTAATGAAGAAGTAATTTTGGTATTTAGCATTCTAAGAACTCCATTTATGCACCTTGATACTTCACCAAAAACTTGAGTATTTTGATGTTGTCTATTAAAACAACTTTTTCTTTTGCTTAACATACCTTATGAAGATGATCAATGCATGTTTTAAGTTTCTAAGAATTGTTTGACTTGTATAATGTTACTAGGATTTCTTATTGTAAACCAATGGCCCCTTTGGGTAGGCCTTTATAAAGATATGATGCATAAACCAAAGAACGTTTCAATTATGGATGACCTAAACACAGGTTTTAGCATACAATCATATATTAAATTTGTATCAAAGGATAATTAGCTATAAGAATTTTGTATAATTTGTAATCTATCATTATGGTTACATCTTTTAATTTTATGCAATTTTAATAGCTAATATTTACTGAACATTAAATGAAAAACATAAAAAGTAAAAAACAAATCTTACTTTTAAGTCTAAAGCTGCAACATGTATTTATTTATATGTTCTTTTTCTATTACATTCATGATTTGTTTGTTTTTCTTTATCTTTATGATCTCAAATTACAAACTTTTTTCAAACCCAATTATTTATGACTAGTGAGTCTTTAAAATAATATAAAATGTTTAATTCTCAACCAATTAGCCATTTCTAAGCCTAACAAATTTAAAAGTAATTATAGAACTAGTTCCTTCTATGCAAGGGCGAAGAGAAAACTTTGTGACATGCATAGACTAAATGGAACAATGTAGTGAAAATAGATGTGCTGGAACCCATAGATTAAGTTGGTCTATGTTAAGTGACTTTGAAGCAAAGTAAATATATTTTGAAAATGAACCTAGGCATCAAACTACCACACATACCCATGATAGTTGACATAGTAGGGATAAAAATCTTTAGGTTAACATGGTTAAAAAAAAGAGTTGCAATATTTGATGGTAGTTTCGACACTTAACCATATCAAATTTGGAAAATGAGATTGTAGAATTATTTTAAATCACATGGCCTTAGTAAGAATCAAAAGTACCAACTTGCAAAAACTTAGGCTCATACACATGCTACATTATTTATTCGCACGTTTAAAAAGTAATTTTTTGGTAAGTAAGCATTACCCTGATCATGAAAAGAAATCAAAATTTGCCTACGAGCTAAATATTAACTCACTTATTATTTTTGTGACTTTTTTATAAATAAGAACATTCATCTTAAGGTTCAAAGACGTCTAACAAATGCATTGCTAAATTTTAGGATTTTATGCTTTAATGTGGTGTCATGTAGCTAGATCAAGTAACATTATGTTTTTGAGTTAGGCTTAGAGAGACTACTCAATTAAGTTATACTTGAGAAATATTATTAGATTAGAAAAGACATATAAAGTAGACTATGATTTAGAATATTAATTACTTGTAAGAGTTATATTCCATTGACAACTTCCTATCCTAAAGTGCATGTCACAACTTCCACTATTCTACTACTTGTACTATATCAGAAAACTTTGTCTCCCCACCAATACTACCAACAAATGAATTGAACCCTTGGATAAATCATCATCAACTTCGAGTGTAGAGTGTTATTATTGTCACAAGAAAGGTGCATGCCATAACCTAATATCCTAACAGAGTATTACACATAAACATAAAAGAAGGAATGAAAGAAGGCATTAAGGTTAAGCAAAATGAGGTTATATAGCCAAATAAGGAAGTTGAAGTAAAAGTACAAGTACTAGATTAAAGAATTAAATATATTGTACCTCTTATAATTATTGTGAGATGTAGTTTGATTACACTAAGAATATGTAAAAATTGCTGGCAAACTAAAATCTTTTTTACATTCATTAGAATTAACGACCAACCTAGTAAGATAATTATGGATAGAAATAGTTGTATCATTGTCATATCAGAGAATGCTACAAAAAGGATAGGTTTAACATTCGCAGACCATCTCCGCCCATACACAGTATTGTCGATCAACAAGAAATCAATTTCTACAAAAACAATTGTTGCATTGCTTTCATGTTTGGTCAATATTTCAAGAAATTATGGTGTAATGTTAACCCAATGTAAGTGGATGGTCTTATTTGTGAAAGATAATGGTTATTCAATTGAGATGTTATCATAAATGGAAGAGCAAATACTTGTACCTTTGGATAACAAGGGGCAAGGATCACATAATTGTTTTTACCTTCCTCAAAAACAAATTTCTAATCGAAATATGTCAAAAGAGAGAAAACAAAAAGAAAAAGTATTCTATCATGTCACCTGTTGAGATTTTGAGGGATATAACAAGAAATAAGGTTAACTACTTTGTAACAATTAAGGAAGCCCTTACTATTATAACCAGTCTACCACCCATGGCTTAACCCTTTCTAAAAGAATTTGTGAATGTGTTTCCTGAAGACTTGCCGAATGCACTAAAATTGTTAAAAGATATTCAACATGCTATTGATCTAGTTCCTAACACTTCACTATCACATTTACTAAATTAATGATTAAATATATCATCTCAAGTGAAACTTATTTGATAAGTAAATGAGCTCATTCAAAAGAAATTTATTATGAAATGTATTATGGCATGCTTTTTGTGAAAAAAAGATGAAACTTGGTGCATGTGCATAGATGGTCATGTCATTAAAAAAATAATAATTGAGTATAGATTTCCAATTTATATCTTTTATGATTTATTTTTTCAAATAGTTGGTGCCACCATATTTTAAAAAATAAATCCCAAAAGTTGATACTATTATGTTAGTATCTGCCTAGTGACAAATATTATTTGAAGTAAGGGTTTTTGTTTTATACCATCCATATTCTTTAGGAATCATGACAATAATGTGCATGTTATTTTTTTCTTCAACTTTTCATTACATTTTAAATGTTTCATCCTCTATAAGAACTCGATCTTAGGTCAAAATAGAATGACCAAGACTACTCTGACTTCATTGGATTGCTTTGATTGTTTCTACCACTTGAAATAATCTTCTCATGAATTATTTGGCCCAAAAATTTCCACATTTGTATCCTATAGCTATGTTCTCTTTTGTCTTTGTAAATCATGAATTGAATGATCTAGATCTCATCTTACATGATTGGATGGCCTAGATCTTTTTTGTCTTGATCTAACCATCTACAACTAATCTCCTTTAATAATATTTGATCTAATAGTCTAAACCCTCTTTAATGAGATCCAATGATGTTGGTTAATCACACCTAATGTTAATTACCTAGACAATATTTGAGTTATTGTGTTAACAAAATCAAAGAAATATTTGAAGTTGTTTGGAGGAGCTTTCTAAGATATTTGGAAGTGATATTTGGAACTTCCTTAACTTTTTAATAGCTTTGATCAAACTTTTTCTATATAAACCTAACCATCATTCATGTAATGAATACAAACTTGGACGAATATTTGACATTTCAATAATGCACATGTGGTTCTACTATCATAAAATCTCTTCACAACAACTACAACATAATTCTTCACAAAATATAAAATTTGTTCAACTAGTCTTATAACATCTAAGGTTTCAATTTCTTACTTGCCATAATAATTTTAAGCTCATCGTGCCTTCTTCTATTAATCAACAAGCATCAAAAGTTGTCGAAATTTATCATAATTTCTCCTTCTTCTTATATTTTTTCCATTTTCTACTACAATAGGTGGCCTAGCATTTACAAAAGCTTCAGTTTAGTTTTATGTGAGAAAAAAACCAAGTTGATGTCAAGCTTGAAAAATCTTGTGTTATAGTTGAACCCATAAAAGCTAGTTGGTTGGTGCCGAGTTGCAAGAAAAAACATCAAGTTATAAACTTTTGATAGTGATGATTTTTTTGGCCTTAGTTGTGGGTGGATGTAGGATCTAATTTAAACCAAACAATCTAAAAATTTAATTCTATTATTTTAATTTTTCTTTTTTTCATCATAAAAATAAAAATTAACATGCATGAAATGAAGATTTTTCAAAAACATAAAATAATGTTTATGAAAAAAGAAATATGATACTAAAAAATAAAAAGAATTTTAAAACTCATAGGTCACTCTCATATAAGATTTTTATTTTAATAAGTTTCAAAGAGGGTTTCCTAGAAACAATTGTTAGTCAAATAATTTGGGTGAATCATTTTGTATGTTTTAATTATCTATTATGTTTACTTAATTGCTATCTTTGTTATGAAAAAAGTTTAATTTCTACCTTGTCGTTCTTGTGTGCTTTCTAAAATGTGTGTATTAATTTTCCTTTTAAATTCAATTTTTAATGAGTCATCACTCATGATTAATTTTGGTGCAACATTAGATGAAGGTCCTTTTCAATCATTCTGTCATTATTTAAAGATAAATTTTATTATTACTTGAAAGATAGATTTAGAATTTTTTATCCAATCAATTGACTTAGGACATTAGAAAGTGCTCAAAAAATTATATGATTTATTTAGAGATTCATGTGCAAAAGAAATCAAGTTATTTAGTGTACTTAGTAGTTTTCAAAGGAGAATGATATAATTAAATGCCATAACACTCATCTACCTTCATCATGGCATATCGCTAAGTGAATTTAATGAATTTATGAATTTTTATATCACACATAAAGTTTGAAAAAAGTTAGAAGTAACATATGAAGGTACTTTGTAAGTCAAAAAAAATAAAGATAAATCTTATTACTCATGATTCTAGTCTCTTGAGGATAAATTTGAGATAAACTATAAATAAGATGTTTATGTGATTTACTAATATTACTAAAAGATTAAAAAAGCTTTAAAAAGTTCTTGCTAATGCAAATATTGCAAGAAAAGTAGCAAAGATTCTATCCAATGAGTTTGATCATCTTGTCTCAACAACAAAGGTAGCCAAAGACATAACAAGCTCGTATTGGATGAGTTACTCAGAATTAAAAAAGAGGCATCAATAAGCAAGCAAAGCATGGGGCAAGGTACAAGAAACCATTATCTTTTAAAGCTAACAAAGATAACATAGGCATAATAGCTATCTTTTCTATAGACTTGGAAGAAAAGGTAAACTTTCATGTTAAGGGTTTAGATAAAAATTTGACAAATCATTTTATACAAAAAAATAGAAAGAAGGTGATGAAGACACCATGATGCCATTATTGTGGTCAAATTAGCCATATTATATGAAATTATCCACAATTGAAATACACCCAAAAAAAGAAAGAGAAAAAGAAGAGAATAAAAAATAAGAAAGATTTTCAAGCTACTTGGTTGCTTGAGAAGAATTAGACTCCATAACTTGAGGTAGTGGGGAGGAAGGAATGAAATTCTTCATCGCAAATGATGATGAATCAAGTACATTGAGTGAAGAATAAAGAATTAAGATAAGCACTTGGCCTTGTGAAGTTTTTGAAAATAATTATGTAGAAGTTATTAGTGTTTTAAATTTTTTAATATTTATAAATAAAAAAGTTTTAAAAAAATTACAAAGAGAAAAGAATTATTTTTCCTTTTTTTATGAAAGGAGATTGTAAAAAATTATGTGATCAAATTGATTTCATGATATTTAAGAATACTTCTTTGAAAAAATAAATTATGAGTTTGAAAACAAAAATGTATTCCATTCAACATGTAAAATTTTCTAATGTTTCACATGATGTTTATTTTTCTAAAAATAAATATATGTTTTTTAATATGCCTCATATTTCAAATATTGGATAATTTTAAATGTTGTAAAAAGGTCATGTTTTAAAGGGTTGTCATATTTGGAAAAATAACTTTAGTTGAAATCTTCGTTTCAAATGTCTATGCCAAGCTTGTTTGGGTTGGTAAGGTTAGAGAATATAGAATTTAAAATAAGTTGTCTTCATAATCATTCTATACAGATATAGTATTCTAAGACATTTATAAGTTAGAAGTAATACAATTTGGAATTATGCATAGAAATGTGGAAAATAAAAATTACATTTTATGAATATATAACAAAACTTCTATAATTTATGTAACTATATATAGAGAACAGGAATCAAAATCTATTTCTTGGGAGTTGGATAATAGATGCATAAGACATAGGAATAGAGACATACCAAAATTTGGCCTAATAAGGCATTGTCTAAATAGATTGGTAACACTTGAAGACAAGTCTAAGAAGAAAATCAGAATTGGTCACATAGGATATTCTACATTAAAGAAAACAAGCAAGCGAGATGTACTTACAGTACTTCTTTAGCCAAAGCAAAGTTAGTTGAAAAACGAATGAATAATGCAGAAGAGAAAGGCTTGTTAAGTATTCCTTTTAAACCTAAAAATGACTTAATGACTCATAGAGTGAAGGTAGACATATTGCTATGGGTTATAGCAAAGTTGATGGTATATATTTTGTGGAGTCATTTATATTAGTAGTAAGACTAGAGGTCATTAGACTTTTCTTAGCATATGCATGTCATAATAATTTTAGATTATTTCAAATGGATTAAAAATATCAATTTTAAATTAAGATAATAAAAGAAGATGTGTGCTGAATAATCCCCAAGTTTTGAGACCCATGCATATGATGATTATGTATATAATCTTGAGAAGGAATTTTATGTCCGTTAGTAAGCTCCTCTTTCATGATATCATAGATTCAATAATTATCTCATTGATAGTTATTTTAAGAAAGGAAAAATGGATAACACATTATTCTAAAATATTTTTAATAATCATTTCTTGCTTGTTCATGTTTATGTTGATGAAAAAATTTCTTGAAGCAAAAATGGAAATATATTTAAGGAATTTAGTGATTTAATCACATGGCAGTTTGAGATAAGTTTAATGGTTGAAATGAATTTCTTCTTTGGATTACAAATTATGTAACTAAAAGATAAGATTTGCATTTTATAAACCAAGAATTTAAAATATGTATTGAAGAAATTTGGATAAAAACATTCTATTGAATCAATCACTGTATTCAGATTTAGATAGAATTAAAAAACACATTGATAAAATTAGTAGACTGAACGACTTATTTAGTGTTAGCTTATGTGCTAGATTCTAACAAAAATTTAAGCTGACTGAATTAGTCTTGAAATACGTAGAAAGTATAATGAAAATAGGTTTAAGGCATCCTAAAAAGATTCATTCCTAAGATCTAATAAGTTTTACAGATTCAAACATTGTAAGCTCTAATGCAGATAGGAAAGAACCTTAGGTATATGTTATTTACAAGGAAATATTTTAATTTTCTATTGAAGAAATAAGAAACAATTGCATAGCGATATTGACCATAGATGTCTAGTATGTATTGACCAAAAGTTGTGTTGCTCAAGTGTTATGTTTGAGACAACAATTTCAAGATTATGGTTTAGATCTATTGCATATTCCCATTAGAATTAATAATACTAATTCCTTGGCTTTAACAAAGAGCTAAGTTGATCATTTTTGGAGCAAACGAATAGTATAAGATACCATTTTATTAGTGACCAAGTAGCTAAAAGCTTAGAAAAATTCACATATCTTCCTGCTAAAAAAGAATTGTAGACATATTTACAAAATTCCTTGTAATCGATGAATTTCAAATCATAACACAACAACTAGGTGTAATAAAAATTCTATAAATTTTACCTTCATTTTCATAACATTAAAATAGGAGAATTATCATGATTTAAATAATTGAGATGGAATAGGCATTAAGGGAGAGCATGAATTAAGTGGGAGCAAAAGCTTTTCATTTTTATTACCACTTAACATAATAATAATGTTTTTTTCTTAACATATTATTATCATTTTTATTACAAATCTTTCAACAAAGCACTTGGGCCAACCAAATCCAATGCTCTAATTTAACCATCCAGAACTCATCCACCATTATAGTCTTTGATATGATAGTTTAGAACCTCTTAGATTGGAGCCAATGGCACTAGTCAATCCCATATAATTGCTAATTCCTTATCCATTAATTGAGCCATTACATTATTCATCATTGAAAAAATATTTTAAGCTAAATGTAAGTAGTGTTTGAAAAAATGTTTTTCTTGACTTTCTAATTGCTATGGTAAATTTTTTTTCTATAAATATATCCCTTATTAATGAAATAACCAATAAATATGAACTAATCTTCGAGATCTCAACAAAACATTACACATCATTCTACTCGAAAATTTATTAGTAATACTTAAGCTTTCTTTGATAAAAAACCATCATAAATAGGCATCTAAACACAATAGATAACCATCAAATACTCCTTGAAATGATCATCAAGCTATCGACCATCATTTGATAGTGACACTATCTTTACTCTATAATTTTTTTGGAAAATTCAATCTATTTATGGATTCATTTGGTCTAACTTACAATAATAAGTCTCATCATTGTTAATGGCACTTCCATAATTATTTGATTTATGTCCCTCTTTCTAACCTTGATAATAATTTTCTACTTCACTTTTGTCTATAGTACCTTTCTTATCGATTACATTCCACTGATATTCTCCTCTCTTAGTAGAATAGATAAGCCTTGGAATAAAAACCTTATAAAGATTTGTATTTCTTAAACATTTTATTTGAAAATGACATCCAAAAATATTTTGACCAATTTCATAAAAGACTACTCCAAGAAATATTTATTGAAGTAAAAGATTCATATGTTTCTGGTTTGGTACCTTTATTATTTTTCTTTAAAAATTCCCTTAGAATTAAATTAATGTTATCATTAATCGAAAAATTTATTTCAATAATCCATGAAAGCACAAAATTTCTTGTCATTAGTTATTCTATTTTTCCAAACATTGCATTGCATTTCATCGATTTTGCTCTTGAAAATACGTGATCCTCTTCCCAAAAGCCCACTTTCTTCAATGTCGTTTGAACTCATGTTTCAATTATTTATGTCTTCTTAATAGAATATAAAATCATGTATTTATACATACCAATTAGGGTATTATTACTTAGTTCATACCAATATAATGATAATTCATGCATTGTATTATATAATATTAGGTTGGTATCATCTTGTTGCTAAACTAATAATTGTTGTTGTAAAAAAATTAATTAAAAGTAAAATACTTATTCTAGTTGTCTTAAAACATAATTTTCAATCTCCAAACATATTCTTAGGTGTTTTAACTATTCTTTTTCATTGACTTTTAATTTGAGCCTAAAATGTTTTGTTAGACATTTGTTGAGTATCACATGGATCAATAAATGTTTTCCAAAATTTTGATAGAAGTTTGTAACCATTTTGTAATATAATCGTGTTTTCCATACCACATAAGCCATACTATTAATAAACATATAATTGACTTATTGTTTTATCAAAAATGTTGCCTGAATAAGTAAAATTAAATCATAGGGTTTGCAAATCTCATTTTCAAACTTACAAATATTTGGGTTATAATCTTCCACACATCATCATGTTGGTTTTGGACAATAACTTGTTGTTGTTGTTGATATGCCATAATGGTCAATAGTAAAGTTCCTTCAATTTGTTATGGAGATAGCATATATCTCTTAAATATCCATCTAAATATTTAATTGAGCTTCATCCATGTTATACATCATAAATATTTCGACTCCTTATGAATAGGTATCTACTTTTACTTTTTGTTTGGTGATATAGGTACTCCAAACAACAATGCCTAAATATTTCAAACTATTCCATTTTTCTTAATGCTTGAATAGATTTACCATCACACTAATTATAAATAAGATGTTGTATGTACTTTGGATGGTAGTGTTACCTCAACAAGCAAGATAAGAATTGGAGATTAGGAACCAAGTTAATGGATTCTATCTAGCCATGATACTCCACAAATAAAAAGACGTTTAAACCATTTAAGAAGGGAACCTTAGCTATAAAGAATCTACCCAATTGCTATTTGATGGAATTATGCATCAAAATAAAGTGGTAGATTTTGAACAAATGGAAGATTTTGGAAAAATAAAAATTGGAAGACAAACAAAAAGGAAAATTACATATAATAACATCATTACCAAGATATATTTCCCTTATTAGTTTTCAAAAAATGTGGTCATAATAAGCAAAATATGTGTTTTTTTGGTAGACAATGTCATTCTCATATAGTTTGAATCAACCTCTCTACCTACAACAATTTTTGTTTTAATCTCAGAAATTATCATGCTTGTTTAGGGCATAGAATGTTTGGTTATTAGTACGTAACAACTACCAATATAAAAACATTCCTTCTATTTGTTGTTGATATAACGTCTATGTCTAAAATTTGTATCGAAATACTTTGTTGCACTTCTTCAGTGTTATGAATCGAACGATGCTACTTTCCTCTTAAAGCATTGACAGTTCTATGACTCTTCTAGCTGTGGTATAGGATCTCAAATCCATAATATTGTAATAATTCAAGTCATTCTATTTTTCTCATTGTCTAAATAGATTTATTATCAAACCCATTATGAATAAGATACAATATGACTTTGGAATAATGAGAAGCTTAAAAACTAAAACTTAAGCTTTTTTGGATTGAGGTGTTACATGAAAAAGTTGGACAAAAATTTGAGATTTAAAATTTTGTTTCTAACTTTCAAAATTTTTTCACTTCTTTTAAGGAGGATAATTTTGATAATTAATATATAAATAGTTTCTAATATATTAAGTATTCCATTGTGATAATTGTTTCTATATATTTTTAAACATGTTATCATTTAGTTTCGATAAAAAGTTTTTTTTATTACATTATTGTGCAACTCTGTGATATAGCATGTAAATATATTGAATAATACTAAAATATTTTTATAATGGTAATGTAACCTTTTTTTATTTTTATTTAACCAACTCTTTAAACTCCAAAATTTTTAAACAATTAAATATTTTTAATAGTAATAACATATTTATTTGCTGTGACAATAAGAGTACTCTTTGTTGAAATGTTATTTTTATTGCTTATCTTATTTATATATAAAATATTCTTAGTTTTTAAATTTTTTTTACAACATAAATTTTATCAAAATTATGTTGCCCAAATAATTGACATATCTTCACATTCCATTCTACTTCCATTTTAACTTAGATGATTTCAAAAAGCTTTGAATTATTTGATTTATGTTTTACCATTTCTACACACATATTTAATTTCTTAAACTGTTGTGCTTGGATCACATAATCTAGATGTTTTAAATCAATAAACTTTCCACTTTAGATATTTAATATTAAAAGTTTGTAAAATTTTTTTAAAAGAATTATGAAATTCATTTCAAAATTTGAAAAATTTTTATAAATCATTTAATTTTTTATTTTTTAATTTTTTTATGTTTATCTTTGAAAAAAAATATTTTAATAATATAATTAATTATAGTATTTTTTAAGATCCATAATACATTTTTTTGTTTGTTTTTATATGTTCACAAGCATATGAAATTATTTTTAAAATTACTATTTTCATGTGGCAAATCACCTTAACATCTATAACTTTCTTATTTGTAAAATG
The DNA here is from genome assembly GCA_023846275.1 of Vanilla planifolia. Taxonomy (NCBI): domain Eukaryota; kingdom Viridiplantae; phylum Streptophyta; class Magnoliopsida; order Asparagales; family Orchidaceae; genus Vanilla; species Vanilla planifolia. Next base: position 85,686 of record JAIUJO010000453.1, read on the forward strand.
CCACTAATGACACTTGCACTAATAGAAAATCTTCATGATGACAAGTAGAATTTTAACATTTAATGTTTAGAAGCAAAGAAAAATTAGTCTTTTGCAACATATATAATATATTTATAAATATTTCATATTTTTATTATTTTTGATATCATAAACATTACTAGAAACTAATTTAAACATTTATGATATAAACTTATATTTTAGTATATCATTTTATTAAAATAATGTCGTTACTGTTATGAATACAAAGAAATTATTTAGCAAGAAAAATTCCTTTTTTATTTATTCATTTTATATAATAACAGGAAACTAAATTGTGTTTAATTAGATAATTTTCGTCACGTTATATTGACATAATTTTAAATTTCCTTAGAAATTTCTATTAATAGTTTTGCCTAAATTTTGTAACATTTTTTTAATATTATTTCCATAATTATTTTAATTTTTTGAATTGTTCTTTATTAAAGTTTTCTTGTAACTATTTGATATATTGAACAGAATGATTAATCTTTTAAACAATAAATTATTTCAAAGATCATATATCTTTTAATTGTTTTGAAATTTTATATTAAGAAGTTTGAAAAAATTAGATCACTAGGAAAATTTGTGTTCATTAATCCATTTGGCAAAATTATTTAAGTCACTTTTAATTGTGTTATTATTTAATAATTCTTTTATTTATTTATATTAGTAAATTTGTCATGATTTGATTATTTGAACATTTTTTTTATTATGCTATAGATGTTGTTTTAAAATTGAGCGGCACTTATTTCATGACTGTTTAAAATTTTCTTGTCTTAAAACATTTTTGTTTAAATGATATTTATGTATTATTTATATTCCAATATTTAATTTATAGCTTTCTATACATTTTTCTTGTTCAATATGAATAGCATTTTTTCTTATTTTTTAAAGACATATGTTCTATTATTATTGATTAAATTTTTCATTAGTTCCCTCACCCAATATTTTTTAAATTTTTAAATGTTTGTTATAGTTATTTATTTTTTTAAATTAAATTTATTTAGTTAATATTTTAAAATTATAACCACTTGCAAAGTATTTTTTTAAATATCACAGAACTACAAAATGCTTTATCTACATAATATTTTAAATATTATTTTTATAATGCTAATCTTGTAGCTAATATATAGTAACTATATTTTATTTTGTCATCAATCTTCACTTTAATGCAAATATTGTAAATAGTATGATTTATTACTCTTTAATTTTGATAACGATGTTATGTGCATCTTTGATTGCACTAGAATATTTTCCATTAATTTATTATTAAAAAATAATAATAATGATAACAAAACATGTAATTTATCAAAAATAATTAAATATTAAATTAATAAAATATATGTATATTTCGTAGGATAGTATGACAAACATTTTATTTCAGATTAATATGAATTCAAGGATAATGAAGAAAAAGGTAAGATGAGGTTTCTACAACTAGGTTTAAATTTACTCTTATGTCACAATGATAAAAAGGCAAACAAATAATAGAAAAAAGGAAGCTTGCCAATCTTTGTGGCCCTCTCTAATTGCATGTTTGTGCACAAAATCTCAATGATGGAAAAATGAAATATTATAAAATAAATTTCATATTTCCATTCATAACTTTTTTAACATGTTAATAGTAAGAATCTACATATCAGAATGGTAACTTGCATGTATAAAAAACATTCCTTATACATAAACCACTACAAAAGAATAAATAGTACAAATGTATAAAGCTAAGAAATGATCGTTATTAACCTTGTAATTCAACATTTCTCATATTAGTTAACCCAACTAGGAAATTAGCTATGTTTTTGTACTTTTAAAATGTCTTATTGACTTCAAACTTATTTTAAAGATGTGATTAATTACTTTATCAAAATAAATTCATACAAATAAGCAAATAAACATTATGGTTGTTGTTATATTTGAAATCAGAGACAAGAACATTTTTTAGAGATACAAAAAAAACTTATTTTTCTTTCAATGCTCTAGTTAGATTAAGCTTAAGATAGATAAACTTAGGTTGATATGTCTTTCAAAGATAATGTTTAAAAGTTTTGTTACTACAATAAGAATTAGAATTAAGAAGACATTATCGAGATGCTGATGGATTTCACTTAGAGTTAACTTAGTGGATAAATTTTAGAAAATTCTTCAGGTTTGTATTTGCATAAAAGAAATTCAAAACTTCACATTTAAATTTATAATTGATAAAATGTAAAAATTAAGTATTGAATAATAAGATGGATATTTTAAGTGTTAGAACTTATAAGACAAAAATGCCAAGCACTTACTTCGCATAACAAAGTTTTTTCAAAGTATAATATAAATGTAGCAATATAAATCCATCAAACAAAATATTACGTATGTAATTTTCATTGTTAATAGCAATATGATTTTTTTTAAAGTTTTTTTAACTTCATTGGCTTCATCAATGTTCATTGAAATACATCAAAGAAGTACAATAGGGTTAATATTTGTGTATTTAATTATGATAAAACCAAATAAAAATTAAAGTTCTCATTAATAGAAATTATACCTTTTAAAAAATATTTAATTTAAAATATACTAAAAGATTGCACATAATAATCAAATGGACTTTCATAGTAAATTAAGTAATTTAATGCATAAATGTGTATCATGAATCATTTTATAATTTGAGTATAACAAAAACCCATGTAACTATGGCATTATTTGAGATGCCCAAGTTTAGAATATTGAATGCAAGGGTACACATCTTTCAAGATTAATGTTTTCATAAGACAACTCTAAAGTAGTCAAATATTTGTAATTTAATTTATTATAAAATAGAATCTAGTCTTGCAAAAAAATATACCTATTGTAAAAATAATATGTGACAAGTGTTAAAAGAACGACATCAAAATTTAGTAAAATTTCAATGAAAATGTTTTTGAAAAACTTGCTTTCAGAATTAGTTACAAATAGTCTAAGAAAAGGATTTGACCCTCCGCAAGCCATTTTTCAGTTTGAACTAATGTTGAAGTAGTTAAGATGCAATTACCTTGCTAACTTAATTATTTGTTTGGAGGTAAAGGAGAAAAGTCGCTTGAAAGTTTAACTCTCATGGGAGATACTTGGCTGATACAAAGCACAAATAATGTTGACATATACAAAATTATGAGGCAATGAGTGGAGTTGGTAAAGCACTGTTGCTCAAGAATAATTTTAAAAAAACACATAACAAATGTGCTAACATCATGTCTGCATTAAAAATATAATAACCTGAGGATATGGCATTTAAAATATGGAATAAGTTTCATATTACATGGTGGTAGATTTAAGCTTCTCGAGATTTCTGTCTATTTTGTTTAATAGAAATATTGTTTCTATAAGATAGGTACTTCTACTTTTTAGAGTTATTATTCTTGTGCACCAAAAATCATAACTTAAAAATAGTTGAATAACAATTAGTGGTTAGTAGTATTCATCTTAGTGTATGATTTCCTCAATACAACTTCAACAACTAATGGATCAAAAAAGTATGCAACAAAGTAACTTCTATTAAAATATAGTATTATTATGATGTAATGCTTCTTCAAATCATAACATTTTGTAAGGAAAAATTGGCTATCATTATAACCTGATATATATAGAGGGTCACACATTTTTGAAGGTTCACAAAGAATTTTAGACAATAGATGAATACGATCTAAGTTGATTATATTATCATTCATTTACACTTGGTTAACATCAATATTATTCATCTTATGATGTTGTTGTATTGTGAAATTTTTTTTGTAAGGAGAACAAATAGAAAGTATATTCAAATATAAGCATAAAAAAGCATCTCTACTCTTATACTAATAAACTCAATCTTTGCTCACATTGGACTAATATGATTGGCATCTTTCAATAAAAACATTCCTTTTCAATGATATTGACAAGAACATCAAACATATGAAAATTGGGAATAGCATAACAAGAACTGTCTCCATATTGTAATCACATAAACGAAGCTTACCCTCTTCCATAATCATACAAGATTTCTCACTATTTTGGTTGACGACAATAAGAACTTCTATTTCACATGTCCTACTAAATAGTTATAAGGAAAATTTAATATCCTATAAGGCAAGGCATAACAAATTTATTAGATGGGTCAAAAAAGTCAATTATGCCTAATATAGTTTAAAGTCTTGTATGAGAATGTCAAAGATATGAATGAAAATTATTTCTAGGTATTTAAAAAAAGGCAAAGCCAATTTCTATTGTATCATAGTCACTTCTAACTAGAAATCCCAAACATGATGAAAAAAGACATATTATTAAAAAAATCATGAACAAAGATGTGGCTCAGGCCACCAAATCATTGTTTCTTGCTAGAATGGTTGTTATGATTAATGTAGTGTTTAAGGATAACCATATATGTACTCTTACTGACAACATGGCCATAGTGGGGATTATTAATGCACTTAATTTCATAACTTGAGTAGTTTTTTGGTGGCATAGCTAAAATATTTATAATGCCCAATGAGTTATTAGATTTAAGACTCAAGGGATTTGGGATATGGCCAAACATTATTAATGTAGGATAGGTATTATGAACCCTTATAATACGATTTATGATGAAAAGTGATAATGAAAAGGATGAAAACAATGGCGGTGATAAATTCAAAAGAAAACATTATTTTTAGAAATATAATCCCAATACTAAAAGAGGATCTTTCTATTTATTCCATTATAGGGCTTCAAATAGATTATAATTTTAAACGTAAATTCAAAACAAAAACTGACTAAACTACCACTCCAAATGAAAACATGAAAAAAATTATACCAATTGTAAAAAAGGATGATTATAATAGGGAACTTATATGAAACTTTAGAAATCATATTTTTAAAAAATATAATAAAATAATAACAATAATAGAATTCAATAGTTGAACTCAATTAATTTCATCATTTAAGTTGTCTTGCATTATTGAATACTATTAAGGGAAACTTTGTCATGTAATGTGTAAGTAAATCTTTGTCAAACCTAGCATTGATCTTACGATCATGCAAAACATCTAAATTAATACAACATAAATAGCTAAAAAAAGAAAATTAAAAATTGTATTAAAAGATCTATTATTTTTTTATCAATGCTTATTTTAACTTATTCAAATAATCATTATGATTCAGAGCTACTACTTCTTGCATTGCCACATTTGGCTTTTGTTCCATGATTTTGAACATTTTCCTATAACTTGCATTATGTCTTCACGTTATTTTAATTTGAATACAAACATGATGTTAACACATTTTGATGTGTTTTTTTAAATTATTCTTGAGCAATAGTGTTTCGACAACACCATTCATTGTCTCAATATCATGTATATGTCCACATTATTACACTTCATATCAGCCAAGTAGATACTATAAGAGTTAAAGTTTCAAGAGACTTCTCTCTTTTACCTTCAAACCAATAATTAACAAAGAAAAATAATTGCAAGTTAACTACTTCAACATTAGTTGAAATTGAAAATGGCATACGAAATGTCAAATCATTTTCTTAGACTATTTGTAACTTATTCTTAAAGTATGTTTTAAAAAAATAATTTCATTTAAATTTTAATAAAATTTTATATTATTATTATAACACTTATGGTCTATTATTTTTTATATTAGGTATATTTTTATGAAGATTAGATTCTATTTTATAACAAATTAAATTACAAAATATTTGTTTTAGAGTTGTCATATAAAAACATTAGTCTTCAATGATGTGGAGCCTTGCATTCAATATTCTAAACATGAGCATCTCAAATTATGCCTTAGTTACATGGTTTTTTACTTTAATAAAATTATAAAATGATTTGTGTCACATGGTTATGTATTAAATTACTTAATTCATTATCGAAATCCATTTCATTATTATGTGTAATCTCATAAAATTCTTAAATGTAATTTGTTTTAGAAGATATAATTTTTTAAATGAGAACTTTTTAATTCAGGTCTATCTTAATGAAATTTTCAAATATTAATCCTATTGTACTTCATAGACACATTTCTATGAACAATGATGAAGCCATTCAAGTTTAAAAAACATAAAAAGTATTTTACTATTAACTATTGAAATTACATGCATAATATTTTGTGTGATGGATTTATATGACCACATTGATGTTAAGCTTTCAAAGAAACTTGTTATGCTAAGTAAATGCTTGGCATTTTTGTCATGTAAGTTCTATAGCTCAAAATGTCCATCATATTATTCAATACTTCATTTTTAACATTTCATTATTATAAAATGTAAATTTCATGCATAATACTTTGTGTGATTGATTTATATGGTTACATTTATATTATACTTTGAAAGAACTTAATTATGCTAAGTGCTTGGCTTTTTTGTCATGAAAGTTCTATAGCATAAAATATCCATCTTATTATTAAATACTTCATTTTATCTACCTAAGTTAACTCTAGGTGAAACCCATCAACATCTCAATAATGTCCTCTTATTTCTACCCCTTGTTACCATAACACAACTTTTAAATGTTATCTTTCGAAGACATATCCACTTAAGTTTATGTATCTTAGGCGTAATCTAATTAGAGTGTTGGAAGAAAAATAAGTTGCATTTTTGTTACTCTAAAACTAGCCTTGTCCATTATTTGAAATATAACACTAATCATAATGTTCATTTGCTTATTTGTATGAATTTATTTTGATAAAGAAATTAGTCACATTTTCAAAATAAAGGTTGAACTCAATGAGATTTCATAAGAGTATAAATAAATAATGTATCTTAGTTGGGTTAACTAATACATGAATAGTTTTATTAAGGGGATAATAGTGATCATTTCTTAGTTTTGTACATTTTTAATATTTATTCATTTCCAATGGTTTATGTATATGAGTGTTTTTTACGCATGAAAGTTACTATTCTGACACATAGATTCTTACTATTAACCTGTTAAAAATAGTTATGAATGAAAATATGAAATTAGTTTTGTAATATTTGATTTCTCCATCATTGATATTTTGTGCACAAACTTATAGTTAGAAAGGACCAGAAAGATTGGCCATTCTTACTTTCTTTTATTATTTGTCCACCTTTTTTATCATTGTGGCACAATAGTAAGATCTAAATCTAGATGTAGAAATCTTATCCTACCTTTTTCTTCATAATTCTTGAATTTATATTATCTATAAAAAAATATTTCTCATACTTTCATGATAATATATATATATATATATATATATATATATATATATATATATATATATATATATATTATTAATGTAATATTCAATTATTATTGATAAGCTATATGTTTTCTATTTTTATTTATTTTTCTTTGTATTTTTATTTTTTTCAATACATGCATAATGTTTTATGACAAATTGTACATATTATTTTGATGGGTTTTTAGATATTTTGTAGTGTCTACTATTGTTTTTTTGGCATAAAAAACTTTAGTTTTTCTTCTCTTAGTTTTATGTAAATTATTTTTTTTCAATTTCCTTCACAATTTCTATTATTTGGATGTTTCGGTATAACAATAATTTTTTTCTTCGCTTGACAAATCCATTTATATTGGCACAATCATAGACATGCCTAACTTGCAAAAACATTACAAAAACAATATGTAAACCAATCAAATGCTGCAATCATTTTTATTATTTTTATGTTTTTCTATTAATTATATTTAAGCTATAGATTCATTTTCTTCTAATAGTTCTTATCTCTTAAATATAGAAAATTTTATTTATTAATGAATTCATGCTTTTTTTTGTTATTTTAAGAATACACTTTTCTTAAAAATTAAAAAAAAATTATTTAAATTTAAATTAAAATAAATAATTATCATGAAAATTATGATTTTATAATTTTTAAAATATCTAAATTAATTCGTAAGAAATGGGCAAAATGATTTTCTTAATACAAAATTAATGCAAAATATGCATGTGTAATCAAAGATTCACATGACATTGTAAATAAATTTAAATAATAATTAATTATATTATTTCTAATATTGGCATTAAAGTGAAGATTGATTTCAAAACAAAATATAGGTACTATGTAGATAAACCATTTTTCCAAAACATTAGTTTATTAAAAATAATATTGAAAACACTATGTTGATAAACCATTTTGTAATCCTATGATATTTAAAAACAATTTGCAAGTGCCTATATTTTTAAAATATTATTAAAATAAAATTAATTAAAAATAAGAAATATAAAGTACAATAGAATATTTAAAAATTGGAAAATATTGGATGAAGGAACTATTGAAAAATTAGCTCAATAATAAAAGAAGATAACTAAAAAGCATAAAAATAATGAACACTCAATGCATTTAAGATTTATTGTAAAATAACTGAAAATCATTATACCAATAATTATTACATATCAATCTCATGACAAAATATAAAATAAAATAAAAATGAAATCTTTGAATATTTCAAATTACAAATCATAGAAAATAGAATATAATTTCAATATGCTTGTTCAAATGCAAGAAATTAATGAACAAAATTTAAAACTAGAATTAATAAGATCATAAAATATTGTTAAGAAATAAATAGAACATGTATTACATATTAGACGAATAAATTTTGTGACATAATTATGAAAATGCACTTGTGGAAGCACTTTTAAAAATAATTACAATTGCTGAGCTAATTAAATATTGGAAATCTTAGTTTGTATTACAAACATTTTAACTAAAAGTTATAATAACAATTTAGACCAAAAAATGAATATCGATGCCACGATATGCAAATGTGCAAATGACAAAAAATACTAACATAACAAAAAATATTTTCAAATTGTAAAATTATTGTTACATTAAAATATTAAAAATATTAAAAAAATGCTTAAATAAATAAATAATCTATTATTTGAAAATGTAAAAGAATAGAAACTATCCATGTCAAAATAAAATGTACATAATAAAAAAAAAATTATAACAATAACTTAATAATATCCTCTAAGTAACTTCATTGAGATGTTAACCAGCTGCATGTTGTTAGCAAAAAATTAAATGTCTATCACACTTCATTCTACATGGTTCATGATGAAATGGTTCCTAACATTAATTTGTTTGTCCTTAAAGTACTAGATAAGGTTTTGGGTCAAGCAAATGGCACACTTATTGTCATATTTTATGAGTTATTATTTTCGAATATAATCCCATATCTTCTAGTTTCCATTTTAACCCCAAATTTTTTCTTGAAAACCTCCTATTGCTATATATTATGATTCATTGGTTGCAAACAATAATTCCAAGTTTTCTAATAGATCATGAGTCAAAGAGGTGTCTAAAAAATTATTGAATAGGTACAATGCTTTTCTTATGTACTTATGAACAAACTTAATCGTCGTAGCTTTATCTTATGAGATATTGACAACTTAAATTTGTGATACAAAAACACTAATAGTATTGTGCAAAGCAAGTGCCAGGACATTTTTTTTATAGATTCTAAATCAAAGTCCTTAGAGCTTCACTAAAATTGATTAAAAAAGTCCCACACTAAAAACTTTCTTTGGTTTTCTTGTATTTAAGTAAAGAAAATGTCAACCCTTGGTATACCTTCAAATCTATTCGTTTTCCTTTCATTTTTTTGCTTGATGCTTTGGTGGAGACTCTTGAAAGAAGAAATAGGTTTGAAGTTCTCGTTGTTAAGCATTTATAACATCTCATTTAAGTGCTTTATTTATGATACGAGGGCACCTTTCTCATATTACTTAACATTGAATCCAAGAAAATAGGCATCTTATGCCTTTATATTAATCTCAAATCCTACATCCATAAGCTTACTAAATCATTCACATAAGGTCAAATTGCTTGGTCTAAAAATGATATTGTCTACAAAACCTTGGTCTAGAACAAGTTCATTAGTGTAGTTCTTGATGAACAAAGTTCAATCTACATTTCCATCTTGAAATAATATTTCAAAAGAAAATGATTAAGTTTGTTATAATAGGATAATTGTTCTTGTCACAAATAATATAAGTATTTAATTAACTAATGTAGAAGATTTTGATGAGGGCAATGTTGAAAGCAATCCAATTGTTCTGCATACACTTCCTCTTAAAAACATTTATGAATGTGCTCTTAACATTCATTTGGTATAGTTTAAATACCTTGTAAAAAGAAAAAGCTAATAATGACCATGTTGCCGTCAACCTTATGATTATATCAAGTCTTCCTTCTAAGTTTAACCATTCAAATTAATTATAACAATTTTCCACCAGCCTTTCCATATTTTGAGTGATAACCACATAATAATTTTTTTTTAACTTTTTAATACCCAATTTTTATCACTATATTATGGTCACATATCCTACCTAATAATTCCAAAGCTTTCATTCTATCAAACAGGTTAAAATCATCGAATAACACATGTAATAAAATTCATTCCTCGAGGATTCACTTGTATTTTGAAGAATAGGTTTTTAAGTTGATGCAACATACATAATTTCTTTTTAAATTGAGCCACGGTTTTGTACTCAAAAAGATAGTTAGCTTAGAATTAAATCACTAAGATGATTTTTATTGTGTTGTAACTCCTTTGATGCAACCATATCTTTGTTTTTAAAATTTTAGCAAATCAATTATAAGCTTTATGTAAGATAAAAGGATGCTTTTCTCATATTTCTTAACTTGTAATCCAAGAAAATAGGTAAACTCACCCATTATGTCAATCTAAAGTCCTACACAAATAGGCTTAGTAATGCATTCATGTAAATTGAAGTTGGTTGATCCAAATATGATATCATCTGCATAGTCTTGGGCTTGAAGACATTCATGAGTGCAGTTCTTTTTAAACAAAGTTTTGCATAACCTCCCTTCCTACAATAATATTTATGTAGAAATTTACTAAGTTTGTGATACCACAACCTTTTTTGGTCTTCCAATGTTTTCGAAAATCATTCATGTCTTCCAAATCTTCCAGCTTTTTATGTATAATTTCATCAAATACAACTTGAGTAGATTCAATTATAACTAAGGTTTCCTTCTTAAACTTCTTATAGGTCTATCTATTTGAAGAATATTTTAAATAGATATGCTCCATGAACTTGGTTTTTAATCTCCAATCTTTATCCTACCTTTAAATAAACACTTCCATCCAAAAAAGCCTAAGTTTTAATTTTTAAGTTTCTTATCATGCCAAAGTAGTATAGTATCTTATTCATAATTGGTTTGACCATAAATCTATTTAGACATTGAGAAAAAGAGAACATCTTGAATTATTACGACATTATGGATTGGCGATCCTATACCACCAAAAGAAAAGTCATAGATCTTATCAATGCTTTAAGCAGAGATCAACATTGTTCGATTCATAACGTTGAAGAAGCCCAACTAAGTATTTAAATACACAATTAAGAGATAAATGTTATATCTATAACAAATAAGAGGAATATTATTATATTAGTACTTGTTACATGTCGATAACCAAAGATTGTTGTCCAAAACTAACATGATAATGTGTAACATTAAAACAAAAATATTTGTAGGTAGAGGGGTTGATTCAAAATATATGACAATGACTTTATCTACCACAAAAATACATATTTTTCCTATTATGACCGCAATTTTGGCAAAATAATAAGTCAAATATGTTGATAATGATGTTATTATATCCTTATTTTCCTTTTGGTTTGTCTTCCAATTTTATTTCTCCAAAATCTTCCATGTGTTCCAAATCTACCATTTTGTTTTGAGGCATAATTCCATCAAACATTGATTGAGTAGATTTCTTTACAACTAAGGTTCCCTTGTCAAACGGTTTATAGGTCTAATTACTTGTAGAATATCATAAAGAGATAAATTCTATTAACTTTGTTTTAATCTCAAATTCTTATCTTACTTATTTGATGTAACACTTCCATCCAAATATTCAAAAGTCTTCATATTTGGTCTTCTTGTTAATCCAAGTACATACAAAATCTTATTTATGATTAATTTGATGATAAATCTATTCAAAAATTATGTTAAATAGAATAGCTTGAATTATTCAAATATTATGGTTTGGAGATCATATATCACCAAGAAAGAAGGAAAAGTAGATAGCAATGCATAAGGAGTAAAAACGTTTATGATGTATAGCATAGATGAACCTCAATTGAATATTTAAATGGATAATTCAGAGATATATGCCATATCCATAACAAATTGAAAGAACTTTACTATTTACCATTGTGGCATATTGACAGCAAAAACTGGTTGTCCTAAAACAATAAGATGATTTGTGGAAGATTAAAACCCAAGTTTTTGTAAGTTTGAAAATGAGCTTTGCAACCCCAAAAGCTCAATTTTGTTTATTAAGGAAACATTTTTGATAAAACAATAAGTCAAATATATGTTGATTAATAGTATGGCTTATGTGGCTTGGAAAACCTTATTATATTACATAAGGATGCCAAACTTTTATCATACCCTTGGAAATGGTTTCTTGATCCATGTGACACTCGACTATTGTCTAACACAACATTCTAGGGTCAAAAAAAAGGTCAATGAAAGAGAATATTTAAAACTCTTAAGAATATGTTAGGACTATGAAAATTATGTTTTTAAGACAAGTAGAAATAGTATTTCACTTTTAATTAATTTTCTTATAACAACAATTATTAGTCTAGCATAGGGATGATAACAAACCCAATATTATATAATGGAATGTATTAATAATCATTATATTAGTGTGAACAAACTAACAAAACCTTAACTGATATATATACGATTTTATACTATATTAGGAAGATCTAAATAATCGAAACCTAAATTCAAAAGTAGTAGATTTAATCCACTAAAAGTACGATAAGAAAATTAAGAAAGTGGGGTTTTAGGAAGAGGATCATGTATTTTCAATGGAAAAACCTATCAAATGCATTACAATGTTTGAAAAAATATAATAACTAAAGACAAGACATTTTGTACATTCATAGATTTTTTAAATAAATTGTCGTGTTACTTCCAAGATAATTGTCATTGTCATTGTTGTAGTACATCATGTATTTTTTGTTTTAGTCCTAATAAAACTTTGCTATTGGTACTTTTATATGCAAATGAGATCAAAACAACATGGTGGTGCATCCTAAATTATTTCAAAAAGAAATGATAATGGAATTCTTAACAAGAGAAATAAAAAAATAAGGAAAAAGAGCATTCTATTGACAAACCATACCAACTAGCAGCTACTTGGAAACTAAAAGAAGAGATGCTTTGGAGTCATCTCAACATTTTTTAAATTTGAATGATTAAATTCTTATATCGAGGAATGTTTACAAAAAAGCCAAAAGCCTTTAATATTTATTTAATGTTTGTTGAAATCATGTAAGGGTATTTTAAAATTAATTTTGAAATTCAAAAGAATTTACATATGAATATTTTGGTATAAGATCATAAATACTATTATTTAAAAGAACTAATAATATGAAGGGGAAGTCAAGTATCAAAGAAAAAAATGAAAAGAAACCCCAAATAATAATTTTTCATAAATTGGAGAGGTTATGCATAAAAAGAAATTCCAAAGCATATTAAAAATAAAATTAATTTAATTATAAGTGAATTTTTAAAGAAAATAACATAAGTACCAATCTAAAAACATATGCATTGTTTACTTCAATAAATAGTTCTTGCAGTAGTCTTTATGGAATATGTCAAAAGATTTTTTATGTCTTTTCCATGTAGAAAGTTTAAGAAATACAAATCTTTATAAGGAAAAGACATAATATGAAGAGTAATGCGATCAGGACACTATAGGTAAGACTGAAATAGAAAATTATTATCATGGTTAGAAAGATAGATGCAAATGAGATAATTATAGAAATGTCATTAAGAAAGATGAGACCCACTACTGTAAGTTGAAACCAACTGATTCATAAATAGATTGAATGGTCCAAAAATATTATAGAATGGAGAAAGTGTCACTATCAAGTGACGGTCTATAGCTTGATCATCATTTTAGGAGTATTTGATGGTTAATGTATTATGTTTTGCCCACTGCTTATGATGACTTTTTTATCACAAAAACAACAAGTATTACTATTGAATTTTTTAGTAGAATAATAGGAAATGTTTTGTTAAGATCTCAAATATTGGTTCATATTTATTAGTCATTTTGAAGAAGGGATAGATTTATATAGAAAAATTTGATCATAGCAATTAGAAAGTCAAGAAAAGTTTATTTCAAACACTACTTTCAAATAGGTTAAAATATTTTTTCGATGATGACAAAAGAAATGGCTCACTTAATGGCTAGGTAATTAGATAGTATTTGGGATTGACTTTTGCTATTGGCTCCAATCTAAGAGGTTCTAAACTATCATATCAAAGACTATCAAGGTGGATGAGTTCTGGATGGTTAACTTAAGGTGAATTATATCTTAGCCAACTAATCCAATAGGATGAGACTGTAATAGTTTGTTTTATCATTCAATAATATGAGAAATATCTCATTCATAAGATTAAACATAGAGAAAGATGACTTATCCAATTCAAGGACAAATTATTTCAAAGTGAAAAAATAATAAAAACCTTCAGTGAAGTCAAACATGACCTTGACTATCCAATTTCAGGCAAGGATAGTGTACACATAGTGGATGAAACATTTTTTGTCCAATCAAAGTACAAATGGTGAGAAACAGATCACATTTTTAATACTGAGTTGTTGATGAAAGTTAGTCCCATATTGTTGGAAAGAAAAGTAGTTTGCTCTTTATAATACCTTTTATGGGTGTATAAATAATTTCTTGGCCCAATCTAGTTTAGGATGCACCTTAAAAAATGTTTTTGGCCTTTTTTCAACTGGTCTCCTAACTTGATCCTAACTTGCCAAGTTAGATATGGTTGGCCCAAGTGCTTTGATGAAAGTTTAGCAATTGACATAAAATTTTACAAAGATGTATTACGTAGATTTAATAAAAAAAGGATCAAATGAAATATGATATCTTATAAGTCTCTTAAATCAAGAAAAGGGTGAACAAGTCAAATGCTTAAAATACGATGAGAAAGTGATGAATGGATCTGTAACTTGTTATTAATGAGTTAACATTCTATTTTATAACAGAAATATAAAGCTTTTCAAAGTTGATGCATATATTGTTAGTCTTTGAAGCTTACTAAACACTTCAATGTATTTTTGGTGACCATTAATTCACCATATTCAAAAGTGTTAGGCTTGATCACTAAAACTAAACCTAACTCACACTAAACAAATCCATTAGAATAAAAAGTTAAACCTTTATAACTTGACTCATCCAATAAAAGATTAACGTAACAATCCTTTTCTTTTGATTAATATATGATATTAATGTCTAGATAAAAATATATTAAACAAAAAACATATATTATTTTGATAAGTGGTAATAAAAATGAAACATTTTTGCTCTCATTTAAATTATGCTCTCCCTTACTACATGTTCCTTCTCACTTATCTAAATCATGATAATTCTCCCATTTTAATATTATTGAAAGGGAGGTATAATTTATAAAAAATTTATTACACCTAAATATTGAGTTATGAATTGAAATTGATTTGTTGGAAGGGATTTTGTAAATATGTCTGCCATTTTTTTGGTAGGAACAAATGTGAATTGTACTAAGCTTTTAGCTACTTGATCACTAACAAAGTGGTATCTTACAATATGTGTTTGGTGCTGAAATGATAAACATAGTTCTTTGCTAAATCAAAGGAATTGCTATTATCAATTGTAATAGGACTATGAAATACATCTAAGCCATAACCTTCAATTTATTGTCTCAAACTTAACACTTGAGCAACAAAACACTTGGTCAATACATACTCGATTTATGTGGTCAATATGGCTATTAAATGTTTCCTTCTTTCTTTACAAGGAAATTAAAATATTTCCTAGTAATTAACACATACCTAAGGTTCTTTCATGTCTACCTTCGAGCTTGGAATATCTGAATCTATAAAACTTGTAAGATCTCATGAATGGACATTTTTAGGAAGCCTTGAAACTATGTTCATTACACTTTCTACACAATTAAGGATTAATTTAGTCACCTTTAGAAGGCTTTCATTGGGATTTTATTGGAATCTGGCACATAAGCTAACACTAAATAAGATGTTTAGTCTATTAATCTTAAAATATAGTAAATATCTAACACATTTTTTATAATTTTTTTATCAGTGTGTTTTTCAATTTTATCTAAATCTAAATACACTGATGATTCATTAGAATCTTCCTATGTTTAATATTTTCAAATCGAAAAGTCTTGAATAAATTTTTTAAATACTTAGTTTATAAAATACAAATATGAACTTTTAGTTGCATAATTTGTAATGCAAAGAAGAAATTCATCTCACCCATTATACTTATCTCAAACTCTCATGCGATTAAATCGCTAAGTTCCCTAAACAATTTTCATTTGTGCTTCCAAATTTTCATCATTAACATAAACTTGTAGAAGCAAGAAATAATTATTTAAAGATTTTAAGAATAATGTGTTATCCATTTCTCCTTTTCTAAAATCACTATCAATGAGATAATTACTGAATCTATGATATCATGAATGAGGTGCTTACTTAAGGCCATATAATGCCTCCTTAAGCTTATATACATAATCATCATATGCATGCATCTCAAAACTTGGGGGTTGTTGAACAAATATATCTTCTTTTATTATTGTTTTAACATTGATATTTTGCATGCATTTGAAATTTATCTAAAAATTTATGACATGAATATGCTAAGAGAAGTTTAATGAACTTTAATCTTATTACTAATATAAATGATTCCACAAAATATATACTTTCAACATGGCTATAACTGTTATAATAGGTCAACCATTATTTCTAGTGATCACTCAACTTATATCTAATTCATTTTTAATTATCCATTTGGTTCCGATCACTTATTTATCGCATGATTTCTCTCAAAATTAATTTAACTTTTCTTCTGTTACTTAAACCAAATAGTCAACCTTATGGGTTTCTTCTTGAAATACTTGTTTTGTGAAAGATAGAAATACACTACGATTAATGTCTCTTATAAAGGCTCCACACTTAACTCCTTCATTGAATTCTCTTATAATTGATTTTATTTATGTGAATCTTGGATTTTTAGTATCCTTGTTGTAAACTTTATAACTTTTCCTAAACGAAGAGTGTCCTATGAAATATCTAGCCATACCTCTCTGTCAACCTTGTTCAATTTGATTCTTTCATTATTAGGAATGATGCATTTATATCCAAAAACATGAAAGTAGCTAATATTCAATTTCTTATTTTTAAATAACTCTTAAATAGATTTTCTTAAAAATTTGTCTTAAATTAATTTTATTTATTGTTAACAAGTTTTGCTAATTTTGTTGTTCCAAACATATTTTAGTACGATGTATTCGGTTAAAATAGTTCTATCCATCTCAACTAAGGTGTTTTTTTTTTCTTTTTACAATGTGATTTTGTTAATGTGAATAAGGACATGTAATTTGATGCCTCCATTTTTAAGCTTGTTACTATTATGACATTGAATACATCCAAATTTGAGGTAGCTTTTCTCTTCCATCTCTTTTATTAAATTAAGAAAGATTTCAAATGTCTCACTCTTTTGCTTAATAAATACAACTTAATCATATGAAGAAGAGTCATTAATAATCACAATTCTATTTTTTTATCGTAAACTTTAGTGTTGTTGGTCTAAAAAGGTCTAAATAAAGTATCCTGAAAGGTCTACTAGTAGTTAAATCATTTTTAGGTTTAAAAGAAATATTTAACTTTGCATTCCTTTTTTTACAGATCATACATTTTTCAACTTGTTTTGTTTGGCTTAAGAAGAACTGTAACTACATCAAACTTGCTTGTTTTTTTTAATGTAGAATATTTTATGTGACCAATTCTGATTATCTTCTTCTTAGACTTGTCTTCAAGTGTTACCTATCTATTTAGACAATGTCTAATTGAGATCAATTTTGGTAGGTCTCTTGTCCTATATCTTGAGCATCTATTACAAACTCTGAAGTGCTAGATTTTTATTTTTATTTCTATATATAGTTACATAAATTATAAAATTTTTATTAAATATTCATAAAAAGTAACAATTATTTTTCTTATTTCTTTGCATAATTCCAATGTGTATTGCTTCTAACTTATGAATGTCTTAGAATGCTATATCTCTACATAATGATTATGAAGACATCTAATTTTAGATTCTATGTTCTCTAACCTTAGTATCCCAAACAAGCATGGCATAGTAATTTGAAATAAAGTTTTGAACTAAAATATTTTTCCTAATTTGTCAATCTTTAAAAGCATGACCTTTTGCATAACTATAAAAGTATGTAATATATGAATATGAAGCATATTAAAAAAATGTATATCTATGTTTAGAAAAATAAACATCTTACGACACATTAGAAAATTTTACATGTTGATAAGAACATTTTTTTTTCAAAATCATCATTGCTTTTTTCAATGAAGTATTCTCTATTATCATGGAATCTTCTTCATCACATAATTCATTTACAATCCCTTTTCATAAAAAATAATTATTTGTTTCTTTGTAGAACATTTTTTGTGTTTGATGCATAAATGTTAAAGAAGTTAAAACACTAACAACTTCTATGTAATTATTTTCAAAAACGTCACAAGGGTAAGGGCTTATCTTAATCTTTTATTATTCACTCGATGTACTTGATTCATCGTAATTTGCTTTGAAGGATGTCGTTCTTTCCTCCTTAATACTTGAAGTTGTGGAGTCTAATTCTTCCTAAGCAACCACGTAGCTTGAAAATTTTTATTCTTTTTCATTCTCTTCTTTTTCTCTATCTTTTTTTGGTATATTTGAGTTGTGGATAATTTGGTATAGTATAGCTGATTTGTCCACAATCATAGAATCTTAGTGTCTTCATCTCCTCCCTTCTCTTTTCTTTTGTATAAAACTTTTTGTCAAATTTTTATCCAAAAACTTAACATAAAAATTTACCTTTTTGTCAAAGTCCATAGAAAAGATTGATATTACTGTCATATTATCTTCGTTCTCCTTAAAATATAATGGTTCCTTGAACCTTGCTCCAAGCCTTACTTGCCAATGGAGGCCTCCTTTTTGACTCTTCTAATCCTCTCAATCTTTTTTGTTAATAATTCTCTGAGTAACTCATCCAATATGAGTTTTTTATGTGTTTGGCTACCTTTGTTGTTGTGACAAGAGCATTATACCCATTGGATAGAATCTTTGCTATTTTTCTTACAATAGCTGTATTTGGAAGCACTTCTCTAAGATTTTACAATCTATTAATAATATTGGTAAATCACATAAACATCTTATTTATAGTTTATCTCAAATTTATAGCTTAGAATCATGTGTAAAAAGATTTATCCTTATTTTTAATTTACAAAGTACCTTCATACGTTAATTATAAATTTGTTCATACTTTAAATGTGATATAAAAATTATGGCTTGATTAAATTCACTTGGAGATATGCAATGATGAACATAGGTGAGTGTTATCGCATTTAAGTATATTACCCTCCTTTGATCACTAATAAGTACACTAAATAACTTGATTTTTTTTGTGCATGAATCTCTAAGGAAATCATATAATTTTGTAAGCACTTTCTAATGTCCTTAGTCAATTGATTGGATAAAAACTCTAAATTTATCTCTCAAATATTAATAAAATTTATCTTTAAATAATGATAGAATGATTGAAGAGGATCTACATTTGGTGTTGCACCAAAATTAATCATGAGTGGTGACATAATAAAAACTAAATTTAAAAAGTATATTAATAAACACATAATTTAGAAAACACACAAAAATGGTAAGGCATAAATTAAACTTATTTCATAATAAAAATGATAATTAAGCAAAGATAACAGATCATTAAAATATACTTGAGTGTTATGGCATTTAAGTATATTACTCTCCTTTGATCACTAATAAGTACAATAAATAACTTGATTTTTTTTGTACATGAATCTCTAAGGAAATCATATAATTTGGTCAGCACTTTCTAATGTCCTAAGTCAATTGATTGGATAAAAACTCTAAATTTATCTCTCAAATATTAATAAAACTTATCTTTAAATAATGATAGAATGATTGAAGAGGACCTACTTTTAGTGTTGCACAAAAATTAATCATGAGTGACGACATATTAAAAACTAAATTTAAAAAATATATTAATAAACACATAATTTAGAAAACACACAAAAATGGTAAGGCATAAATTAAACTTATTTCATAATAAAAATGATAATTAAGCAAACATATAGATAATTAAAATATACTTGAGTGTTATGGCATTTAAGTATATTACTTTCCTTTGATCACTAATAAGTACACTAAATAACTTGATTTTTTTGTACATGAATCTCTAAGGAAATCATATAATTTTGTAAGCACTTTCAATGTCCTAAGTCAATTGATTGGATAGAAACTCTAAATTTTTCTCTCAAATATTAATAAAATATATCATTAAATAATGATAGAATGATTGAAGAGGACCTCCATTTTGTGTTGCACCAAAATTAATCATGAGTGATGATAGATTAAAAACTAAATTTAAAAAGTATATTAATAAACACATAATTTAGAAAACACACAAAAATGGTAAAGCTTTAATTAAACTTATTTCATAATAAGAATGATAATTAAGCAAAGATAACAGATAATTAAAATATACTTGAGTGTTATGGCATTTAAGTATATTACTCTCCTTTGATCACTAATAAGTACACTAAATAACTTGATTTTTTTTGTACATGAATCTCTAAGGAAATCATATAATTTTGTAAGCACTTTCTAATGTCCTAAGTCAATTGATTGGATAAAAACTCTAAATTTCTCTCAAATATTAATAAAATTTATCTTTAAATAATGATAGAATGATTGAAGAGGACTTACATTTGGTGTTGCACCAAAATTAGTCATGAGTGATGACATATTAAAAACTAAATTTAAAAAGTATATTAATAAACACATAATTTAGAAATCACAAAAAATGGTAAGGCATAAATTAAACTTATTTCATAATAAAATGATAATTAAGCAAACATAACAGATAATTAAAATTACTTGATGGTTCACCCAAGTGATTTCACTCATATTTTTTTTATAGGGAACCCTCTATAATTGAGAAAAATAAGTATAAAAATCCAACATGAGTGTGTGACTTATGAGTTTTAAGATACTTTTTTTTTAGATTTTTTTCTCTTTTTTAAAAATTCTTTATAAAAATAATTTTATGTTTATGAAAAATATTAATAGTAATATGTTAATTTTTAATTTTTATGATAAAAAATAAGTAAAATAATACAATGAAATTTTGGAATTGTTTGCTTCAATTTAGATCTTTTGCCCATTGGCAACTAGTGTCAAAAAATTACCACTAGTAAAAAGTTTACAACATGGAGTTTTTCATACGACTCGCTTCCAACCTTCTAGCTTTTATGGGATTAATTATAATACAAGTTTTTACAAGCTGAACACCACTGTAGCTTTTTATGACATGAAACTGAACTGAAGCTTTATAAATGCTAAGCCACCCAACCCAAAAGAAAATGGAAAAATATATCTGGATGGAGAAACTGTGATATATTTTTACAACTTTCGATGCTTGTTGATTAATAGAATATGGCATGACGAGCTTAAAATTACTATGACAAGTAAGAAATCAAAAGCTTAGGAGTAATACGATTAGTAAAAGAATTTTACATTTTGTGAAGAACTAAGTTGTAGTTGCTCCCAAGAGATTCTGTTATCATGCTATGCTTTGTTGAGCTTTCAAATATTGGTTCTTGTTTATTAGTCATTCCATGAATAATGGTTAGGTTTATATAAAAAAATTTCGATCAAAGTTATTAGAAAGTTAACAAAAAGTTGTTCCAGATGATGCTTCAAAATAGCTTAAAAATGTCTTCTAAACAACTTAAAAAATTTCTTTGAAATTGTTTACACAATGGATAAAATAATGACAAAGAAATCAGCCGTTAGGAGGGATCGACCAGCAACAATGGATCTTACTATAGAGGCTCTAAACTGTTAGACTTAATATTATAAAATGTGAATAGTTCTATATGGTTGGATTAGGATGGATTAGATCTAGGCCATTCAATCAAGTAAGATGAGATCTGGATCATTCAATTTATCATTTGCAAAGGCAAAAAAGATCTTAGCTATAGGATACAAATGTGGAAAGTGTTGGACCATCTAATTCATGAGGAATATTATTTCAAAAAGTAGAAATAATCAAAGCAATCCAATAAAGTCAGAGTGATCTTCGTCACTGAATTTAGAGCCAACGTCAAGTGCTTCTAGTGGATGAAACATTACAATCTAATAAAAAATTGACTAGTAAAAAATAACACGTGCTTTTTTTTTAAGTAGTTGGACTAATGTTTGTCTCATATTGTGAAAATTAAAAGTTGTTTTTGCCTTATAATACCTTTTGTGGTGCATAATGCAGGTGTGCTTGGGATTTCATCACCTAGGCCTCTAATATGCTTATAAGTAATGTTATGATTATGGCACTGACTTGACCCTCATCTATATATTTAATTAGACCTCAGCTCTAATGAATCCCTCAACCAAGTTTATGAATGCACCTCTAACCAATTTTGGACCTAACTAGGCTTGTCTTTTGCTAGTTTTCAAATGCGATGCTTCCAAGCACACTTGGGCTTAGTCACCTGAGTGCTTTGTACATGGCAAGCTTAGGGTGATGCTTATTTTTATTAATTAAAAAAATTTAAAAATTTAATAAAATTAATTAGATGGATTTAATAAAAAAGCATTCAGTAAAAAAAATAAGATCTTCTATGTTTCTTAAATCATGAAAAGGTTGAATAAATTAAATACTTCAATTAGGATTTGAAAGTGAATAACGATATGCATTATAATCAATAAGCTAATATTCTATTTTATTGTAAAGAAAGAAAATTTTTGCAAACTAGAGGCATATGTCTTTTATTTTTGAATCTTATTGAATCCTCCAGGATACTTGTAAGATCCATAATTTATTATCTTCAGCAATTCATGGCTTATTATCAAAAACTAAATTTAATTCACTTTAATGAAGTCTCTTATGACAAAATGATTGGTATTCATGGCTTGACACTTCAAACACAATGGTAACCAATCAAAATATGATTTGATGCACTTATTTGGTTGAGAAATGACACCAAAACTTTTCAAACAATTGTAGTTCAACATATAACTCACAAATCCATATTTAATTAAACATGAATGTACTGGAAATAGAGGAAGTACTTTAGAGTGAACAACGGGTAGCTAACTCTAGACAATACACTTATTATATAGTGTAGGAAAACTCTTATAAAGCCATAATGACCTGTTATTCACATAATATAGGACTAAACCTTGTATCTATTTCACGTGATTGTAATTAGAATTGTGTCATTTTTTGCCATCTAATTGCATAATTATGTGATCAAGTAATTATATTCACGTCAACCTTTAATCAAATAATTATGTCTATCATTTAATGGCATAGTTTTGTGATCCAAATTTTAAATTCGAATTCAAATTTAATAGTCAAGATCAAATCCTAATTTTGGTATAAAGAGGTTATTGGAGGCTTCTAATGGATTAGCTCCAATATAACAGCTCTTTTAATAGTTATTTTGAGCTAAGTCCTTCAAAGGTGGTGGAGACATTGAAGAAAAAAGTAACATGCACATTATTATCATGATTTCTAAAAAGAACAGATGGTACAAAAAACCCTTACTACAAATAATGTTTTTCACTAAGCAAATTGTAACATAATAGTCCACTTTTCAGATCTATTTTATAAAATATGGTGGCTCCAACTATTTGAACAAACAAATTATAAAGCATACAAATTGGAAATTTCTACTTAGTCATTATTTTGTTAATGACATGACTATTTATGTAAGTGCACCAAGTTTCATCATTTTTGGAGAAAACAAATTACAGTTAGCACATGCTATAATACTTTTCATAATAAATTTCTTTTGAATAGGCTCACTTAAAAATTCTTTTTAACAAATTCTTTTAACACATGATTTCATAATAATTGGAGTGTCTTTAGCTAGTCATCAAGAAACACATTCACAAATTCTTTTAACAAGGGTTAGACCATGGGTGGTGGGGTGGTTATACTACTAAGGGTTTCTTGAATAGTTAAAAACTAGATAACTTTACTATTGTTATATCCCTCACAATCTCAACTAGTAAAATGACAAAGTACTTTTTCTTTCTCTTTATCTTTTTTTGGAGTATTTGGGTAAGAAATTCTTTTTGAGGGAGGTAAAAGGTATTATGTGATATTTGCTCCTTGTTATCCAAGAGTAAAGGTATTTACTCTATCATTTAAATTAAGATCTCAATCGAATAATAAAGGTCTTTCTAAAATAAGGTTATCTACATACACTAAGATAATGTTACATCATAATTCCTTGAAATATTGACCAAACTTGAAAGGAATGCAACAATTGTTCTTGTAGAAATTGATGTTTTGTCTGACGATATTGTGTGTGGATGGAGATGGTCTAAGAATGTTAAACCAATCCTTATGGTAGCATTCTTTGATATAACAACTATACAAATATTGTTATCCATAGTTATTTTACTAGTTTGGTCTTTATTTCTAATGAACATACAAATGATTTTAGTTTGCCAACAATTTTTACTTGTTCATAGTATAATCAAACTACATCTCATAATAATTATAGGGGGTGCAATATGTTTAATACTTTAATCTAGTGCTTGTAATTCTTCTTCAACATCCTCATCGGGTTATATTACCTAATTTTGATTAACTTTAATGCTTTCTTTCATTACTTCTTTTATGTTTATGTGTAGGGCTCCCTTAGAATATTAGGTTATGACATGCCCTCTCTTAAACAATATCACTCTACTCATGAATTGTAGATGGTTTATCCAAGGGTTGACTTCAATGAGTAAGTAGTATTAGTGAAGAGACAAAGTTTGTTTATAGAGTACAAGTAGTAGAATAGTTGAAGTAGTGATACACATTTTGGGGTAGGAAGTGGTCAAAGGAATCTAACCCTTACAAATAATTAATATTCTAAATCATATGCTACTTTATATGCCATTTCTAAACTAACAATATTTTTTAAGTATAACTAAGTTGAATAGTCTCTCTAAGCCTAGCTCAAAATAAAAATAATGTTACTTGATCTAGCTCTAAGGTACCACATTAAAGAATATAATCCTCAAGTTTAGCAATGTATCTATTGGAAGTCTTTGAACCTTAAGATAAATGTTGTTATTTATGCAAAAGTTAATCAAATTAGAGTAAATATTTAGCTTGCAGACAAATTTTCATTTTTTTTATGCTTAAGGTAATGCTTTCTTATCAAAAAATTTCTTTTTTAATATATGAATAAATACTCTAGCATGTGATATGACCCAAAGTATTTGCAGATTTGTACTTTTGATGCTTAATAAGATCATATCATTTAAAATAATGTTGCGTTCTCATTTTCCAAATTTGATATGCTTAAGGATCGAAACTACCATCAAATGTTGCAACTCTTATTTTTACTATGTTAGCCTAATGATCATTATCCCTACTATGTCAGCTCCATGAGTATGTGGGTAGCTTCACACCTAGGTAGACATTGCATTTAGTTAAGTTCATTTTCAAAAGATATTTCCTTCACTTAGTCACTTATCATTAACCAACTTAATCTATGGGTTCCACCAAATCGATTTTTATTACATTGTTCCACTTGGACTATGCATGTTATGATGGTTGCTCTTTGCTCTTGCATAAAGTGAACTAGTTCTATAAACACATGTTATATTATAGCCCTACAAATGCCTAACCATTTGAGAATTAGGAACTTTATATTTTTTTATAGACTACTAGTAATAAATAATTGGGTTTGAAAAAATATTTGTAATTTGAGATCATAAAGATAAAGAAAAACAAAAAAGTCATGAAATGTAATAACAAAAAACATATAAATAAATACATGTTGCTTTAGACTTAAAATTAAGATTTTTTTTCATTTTTTATGTTTTTCATATAACATCTAATAACTTTTATCTATTAAAAATGTATGAAATTAAATGATGTTAGTTTAATGATAAATTACAAATTATACAAAATTCTTGCAACAAACCATTTTTTGATAGCAAATTAATATATGATGATATGCTAAAGCCTAGTTTAGTTCATCAATAATTGAAAAGTTCTTAAGTTCATGCCATATCCATATAAAGGCCTACTAAAATGTGCTATTTATTTGTAACAACAAATCCTATTATCATTATACAAGTCAAGCTTTTCTTAAAAACTCAAAACATGCACTGATTGTTAACATAAGGGATGTTAGCAAAAATAAAGTGGTTTTAATAAGTAACATCCAAAATCCTCAAGTGGAGAAGTATCAAGGTGCACTAGTGGAGTTCTTAGCATACAAAATTAGAAAATCACTTGTATAATTAGATAAATGAGGAATTTAGATGAGTTGATTAATTTCCAATAAGTTAAGATTAAGTGATTAAGAGATTTCTTAAAGATTTGATGCTCTTATGCATATTGAATAATATGTTATGATCTCTATTTTTTAATCCTTTCACTCTCCTTCCTAGGTTACCTCTAGACTGACACTGTTATATTGAATATACACAACACACTTATATTAAACTAGTTTAGTGGTAGCACTTTGTTATTTCATTCAAATTAGACTACCTATAATATTGTAAGCATCATTATTTATATAGATCTCAATGATATAATGATAATTTGTTAGCTTATGAAACAAAAGGGTATTATTAGAATACTATGGAACACATATTAGGAATAAAAAGTACATTTTTAGAATTCAAAAAGTCCTCACAAATTATTAAAAACATAATTTGAATTCATCAAAAAATTTTCTTTGAAATTAAGCAAAATAAATTTGGCTTAAGAAACTCCCAAATTGGCATATGCTTGTTTAGTGTCGATTTAGTTAGAGGCAAGGAGATGGCTTACAGGATAACATAGGGGAAGAGAAATAGCTACACCTCAACTCTGACTTGAAGGTTACCATGAGCTAACAAGTTCACATGTGTTGATAGGTTAGGAAATTTCATGGATTGCACATCAATAATGGTTGGTGTGTTGAGTTGATCAATGAGTTTGAAGAGTCAAGGTGGGTGAAGTAAGCCACACAAATTGACACTAGTTGTGGTAAAGGTGAAAGATGACAACGAGCAGTAGCAAAAAGCAACCCAACACTCACCTTTAAGCCATTTTAAAGTCATTTCGAAACAAATTTTTTCCTAACAAAATTACCATACTACTATAAGAATATCATGGATAGAATTTAAAGCAATAAGTATCTAAAAAGCTGCAAATCAATCTCCAAATGACTTAAATTAAATTGCAAATACAAATACATTAAAAGTTTATAAGAATAAAATGAAAAAGTGCAATAAATAAGGATTAATTATAATTGGCTCCCACAATACGAATAATATTAGAGACTAACTAAAAGTAGAGGTTCCAAACATGGAATGGCCTTAAATATTAGTGGACTAGTACATCTCCAATTGGAATATTTGTGTGATGCATGGAATGCTATTGTGTCAGAACCTTATTAATGTTTTTTGAATGCTGGAACTTAACTACTCAATGATTTTTTAATGAGTGAAGTTTAACCTATTATATAATTCTTAAGTAAAATAAATCTACATTTTTCTTTTCAAAGAAGAAATAATGGGTAATTTTATTACACATGATGTTTGGCATGATATGAATATAGATATCGAAAGCTTATATAATATTTTTAAGCAATGTTCTTTATATAAATGACTCCCATAGCTTTCTTAATAATTACATGGCTTTATTGGTGATAAAGAGAATATATGAGGTTTTCAAAATTTTGAATAAATAAACGATGATATGTAATGTCCTTAGTGGATGATTATATTAATCATAAGTTATATAGTTGTATCAACATTTATTATAAGATTTTAATATCTCTTAAAATGATTTAATCAACTTTGCCACCATTTCGAGGCTATGTAGACCATTTGTCAACCTTTTCTTTTATGGAAAAAATATTACGACATATTTGAGGTTACAATAGTTATAGTTTATTACTTAAAATTTATTATTTTTATGCCATAATGCACCGATTGTTTTGTATGCCATAATGCGTTGCCCATTGTGACACTTTTTTGCCATTACTACTGCCTTAAATGCTTGTGCCAGTTTGAGAACAAATTATGGTAATAAATTTTGCAATTTTTTCGTATTGTTTTGAATTCTAAAATATCCTCTAGAACTCAAAAAAACTATTCTTTAGTATTCTCATATGTCTTCTCCATACATCTCTACCATTTTAATAACCATGTTAAGTTCATCTTAACATTTGTTAGTTCTAACCTTGATAGTACATCTGTAACTCTTTAAAGTTTTTTACCTTCTCCATAATATGTTATTCTTCTTTTTCAATCTTCAAGAATTTATGAAAAAAATAACTTTTATAAGGTGGGCTTTGGCTCTCTGTAACTTGTAAGCTTAGGCCCTCTTTCTTACCCTAGCCTTTAGAAGAATCCAATGCTAAGCAACCACTAGAGAGAATTCTATGCTTTTAATCCAAGTGCTTTGAAGTCTAAGTTGTTTAGATTTAATTGCTTAAGGAGAAATGATCAATTATAGGGGTTGGTAAAATAAGAACTTGTCCATATGTTGAGCCACTATGTTAGGAAGGCTTCGTGCAAATCATGATTCAATAGTGTTCTACCCACAAGAGTGACCTTTATATCTTTGAATTCTAGTAAAGACATTTGAGTGTCCTTTCGATTTAGGAAAGGAAAATTACCTTCATCATCAATCTTAAGCCCATCCAAAGATCTCTTTTATTAATAAAAGAGTTGTTAGCATCCACAAAATAGTAACAAATCATTTACATATGACCATGTGAAGAAAATATTCCTAATTTTCAACTTCTAACAATGTAAGTATTGTAACTAAAACACCTATACTTTGGTAGAAATATTGCTTCACAATCGTAAAATCTTAGTCATCTACAAAGAATGTCAATTTCTCTATTAGTTGCAAAGCATTCCATCACCACAATTAACTTAATTTTGTGCAATGTGGTCATGTTATTAAGCGTCAAGATATTATAGTACTAACTACAACCTTTATGTTGAAAACTAGGACATTATTAATTACAATCTATAGAGCTTATATTTTGAGATTCCATTTAGTGAATTTTATTATTGACTTGTTACTATAAACCACTATGAAGCTACTCGAGTCTATCGTAGTGAGCTTAAGAGTCTTTTCTTTTATCGAGAGGTCTTTATTTGAGAGTTTTAGAGATTGAATTTCTACTTAATGTTTAAGCTAAATGTCATTCTTATGTTTCAAATTTGATTGATATTTCTTTACTCTTACTTTACAATTGCTAAATAAAATTGGTAATGCCATCATTGAATAGATTATTCATAGTACAATTATGTTTTTTATTGTGTTGATGTTGTGTGATGTAGAGGGATGTTGATTTTGATTTCTACATTTATGTCTACCAAAGTTTGAAGTTTCACATAGCTTATTACTTCACTAATTGCAATTGTCTCATCTTCTTCATTTCTTACATATAAAGGTTTAGAACTTTTTGCTTGCTTGCATTAGACAATTGAGAATCCTTGCTTACATATGCTTCTATAATATTTGGGAAAATTTTCATTGCTTCAATTTCTTTGTAATTTGTTGTTGCACTAAATCTTTATGGAGATTCTAATCTATGAAGGAATACTTTTAACAAGATTGATAAAAATGAACACCAGAGCCCATTGTGACCTTGTTAAGTTTATTATCATGGAATTCCTTTTAATGACTTCTTAACTATCAACATGATTTAGAAAGAAGGCCTAGTTGTTGACCAAATTTTTTAGAAGGTGCTCTAATGAGATCCACACTAGAGCTTACAAAAGTTTTAGTATTTAGCCAAAACTTTGGAACCATTTGAAGCCCCTTATTTGAAGTGTACAATTTTCCAAATATTGTACATCCAACATCAAATATTTTCCAATTCTAGTGAAAATCTCTGGCGCGTACGCTTACCTCTTTGCGATAGATTCAATGATGTCAATTGTTTTGAATTTGTATTCTCATCCAATTGTAAATGTTGCCTATTAGAGTGAGTTTTAAAGGAGAAACCTTTTTAGAGGCATCATCATCATCAGACATGACCTTTTGTTCACACTTTAAAAAAGATATTAGCACAATAAGGATTTGTGAGGATTAAAACATTCCCATATTCAACATAAAAGAAAGAACAAGAGGCTAATGCACACACGAGACATACCCAGTAAAGAAGACGAGCATACCTACAAGAAAATTTTCCTCCATGTTATTAACTCTTCATTTCAAATATCAACTTGTTTTTCTTATGCTTCATTAAGTTCCTTTTAATTTACTCATTTTAGTTCATTAGAGTTTTGTACAATCACCTTGAGCAAATGAGCTCTTTTCATGAGGTCAAGAGAATGCCAAAAAGGGAGTGGATGAATTATTTCGTTTTCTTACAAAAATATTTTAAGAAAATGTTTAAAAAAATTTGTGATAAGCTTAAACATATATCTAAAAGTAATTTTGTGAAAATTTTAATTTTAATTTTTGTTTAATAATTAATTTTTAAGGAAATTGTGTAAGAGGAAGGTCAACAAAAATTTTAAAATATACTTAAGCATTGTTTAAGTTATTCAGTCTAAAATCAATCCTACATCCACTCTTAGAAAAAACATGGAATAAAAAAATAATCTATATAAGTCTTTTTTTTTTCAAAAAAAATAGGTATGCTAAACTCTCACAATAATTAAATAGAAAAAACATAGGCTACAAAGGCCTTGTAATGAAGTAAGATTTGAAAGACGAGGAAAGAAAAGTGGCAACTAAAATCTGTGTAAAGTAATTCCTATGCTTGATGAATGCTCAACACACCACATATATTTTAATTTCAAATAGAGAAAAAGGAAATGAGAGCTTTATTGTTTTTAAGAAGGAAGATCAAATTGGTGAAGGACACAACGTACAGAGGAAACAATGAGCACTTGCTATTAATGGCTTTAATTTCATTATTTAAAATGTTTTTTTTAATTTTATGAAATTTCATTAATTTATTTTGATCTATAATTACCTAAATTATAAACATTTCATAATGGCTAAAAGTATTTAACAAACGAACCATTGGTTGTTTTCAATAAATAGATGTTTTTAAATTAAAACATAATATTATTTAAATAAAATTTACAATAACAAGTAAATTTTGATCAAAATAGTGATTTCATATGAGCAAAATGATTAAAATAATCTTTGAACTTTTGATTGTGAAAATTTTCGAAATTGCCAATTAAGAATAAACTATTTTTGCTTAGAAATTTTTATTTCATATGAATGGCTAATTTTGAATCATGAAATAATGAATAGATTGAATTTTACTTGTAAATTAAATGAGGGCCATGCAATTGTTTGATGGAGAGATTAGACAATTAGCAAAATTATCACATAAAAAGGCAATTGTGGAAATGATCATTCGATTGTAAAATAACATGATTAGATAGCTCACATCACTATGGTAATTGATAAGTTAGCTATATGAAAAAAGCTTTTATTTTTTGTCCCAAATGAGGTATTTGCTCTTATTTTTTTCTCCTTGTAAGGCACTTCTTTTGTTTCAAAATTAGTTTGAATTCATGATTAGTGTTATCAAGTTTATTCATTACTTAGTCACTGCACCTCCAATAACTTGATTAATTGATTTATGAATGCTGCGTGTAGTGCGTTGATTCAAAATACTTCCATCTTTTTTCAGGAGTGTTGCGTCAATCTTATTATTGTAGAGAACTGGTTTGACATTAATGCTCCATGTTTAAAAATTCTTGAATAGGTTTTGATTAGTTAATTTTAGTTGAATAAGTTTTTTATTTTTTAAATTTAATTAATTCTTACAGAAACAAAAATTGACAAAAGTTAACAAAAATGATTCTTAAGATGATCGCGATATTATTATAAAGATACAAAAATTAAAATATATTTTTTTAAGTTGATTAATATAAATTTAAATTTAATTTTTATAGTTTGAATAGATGTTTTAAATTAAGCCAACATTCTAAACAAAAAAAATTGAATGTACTTAAAATTTTATTCGAAATATTTTTTTTGTAGCTTGCGACTTCAGCTAAAATGATTTTCATGAGATTTGATATTTACTGCTCTTCTTCTTTAAAACTTCCATGAAGAAACACATCAGCTATCTAAAATTTAAAATTTTGCCTAATAAAAATCTTTTACAATATTTTTGCTTGTTGCTATCAAATAAAGCATCATGGTTAGGTGTCAACATCATAAAGTCAAACTTATAAAACTTCTCAACATCTTTTTAAAGGTCCTCTACATCACTTATCTAAACAAAAAATATCCAAGCTTTATGATTATGTTAACACCTCACATTTTTTGTTATTATCATCAAAATATTTTTGATCATCCATGAGGCCATCAGGATAACAACATTCACCAGTTTATAATATAAAAAATATACCTTTAAAAGTAAAATAAACTTCCATTATTTATATTGAATTGATCATATAGCTACTTTTTGTTAATAAAAATATTGAATTATACGCACACACACACATACACACGCACAAACAGACACACACACACACAAACATAATCAAACACACTCTCAAATTTTTTAACATTACAAAACTTAATTTTCTTAAAAGAAAAACATGAGTGCAACAAAATTATAAAGACTCATATTATCATATTGTAATTGTAGGTTCCAAGAAAAAAATTATCAAACTAAGAATCCAATAATTTTTGTCATCCACAAGACCAAGAAAGGGAAAATATCCACAAAATCAATAAAATCACTCAATTTTAATGTGATTTGAGGAAATGTCTGGAATAACTACAAAAGTTTGATAAGAAAAAATAACTAGTAAGGACAAACTCTTATACAATAATTAAATACAATCATATTTCTAATAAATAACAATTGATGAGAAATAAGTGTCCAATCTATTATTATTAATGATGAAATAAATATCATAAATTATTCAACTAATTCATTAACTCTGATAATCTCTAGCTCGAGTCTTACTCAAATTTTAACATCTTGATCTTGCTATAATTGGGAGAGCTAAGTGGCTCATCGGGGAATCTTTGAGCCATACTATAAAACTATTTATTTACTAATATGAATTGTGAATGTAATAATAGAATAAATTTAATGAATGAATGACATTAGTTTCTAACTAACAACTTTTAAGATGTATTTCCTTACTCTATGAGTAACCAGATACAAAGCATTTACTTCATAATATAATACAAGTTTTTATACATAAAAATCATGAAAAGACTTGTCACTTCTTTCAAATAATGTAATGCAACATTAAACGTAGTAATGATAATCACATGGCAACCATGTAGGACCTTAACACACTTGATGAACCACAATTTGTCCCCATTATTAAAAGCACACCATGAGAATGATATATGTGATTGTTTCCTTCTCAGATTATTCATATAATGCCTTCCTACAAATTCAAAAGTTTCATACCATGAAATTTGACACTCCAATTATAGGCTTAACCATTCGCATTTAACTAACACCAACCAAGGGAGTAAGGTGCCTAACATGTCTATCTCTATAATTAGTGTCAATAATTTAGGATCCATTATATCTAAATGGCTTATGGTTATCCTAATTCAGCTATCCAGAAGTTCTTAAACCATTTTCTTATATTTAATCTTGCCAACATTTTGTTTTGGATCTTTCTTATCTAAGTTAACAATAGAGTTCATAATGGCTTAACATTTACCCTTAGGTTATATATTTAACTTGTGGTTAGTACAACTAAGTCTCAATTGACAAATGTACACTTATGATCCCAAGGAAATCTATAATCATTGTCAATTATAAAGCCTCTCCTAAGCCTTGACATTTTCCTAATATCACCATTAAGAGTCTCATCATGTGTGTAAGGAGCCTAAATAAAATTACTTGTGGTCTTACCCAAGTAACCTATTCAATCCAAGGTGAAGCTAACATCTTTCCCATATTACTTACATGGCCAAACCTAGCAAAACCTTATATCCTATTCCTAGCACTTCCACGTTCTTGCAAGGTCTTGGTTGAGAGCCTAGCTAACTAAAGCTTAATTTGCATTGTGCATAAAGATTCACTAATGGCATTTTGTGAGCTTGTCATAATGACCTTTTGGTATAGCTTCCTTTTTTGCAGATTGTTTTTATTCCTCTGAACATGATTCCAAGGCAACATGTATCTTACCTGTTCATAACCAAGCACCTCAAAGTTACACTATGACTATGCTAAAGTTTATGAATTATCCATAGAACCTTTTCCATAATGTCTAACCTTAACCTTAACAGTTTTAGCTATAACCAAACTCTTTAGTTGTTAATCATATCTTTACTTAACCTATCTTTCTTCTAAGGCCTTAAATTGAGTACTTTAAGGCTTTTTAACTAAGAACCAAGAACCACACACACCTTAGAATCTACTTTGGTTGTCTTGAGGGTTGAACGAATCCCCCGTTTAGCTTAGCTAAGTCCATGGTTCCATGCTTCACAAGTAGACCCTAAACAAATAAATGGTTGGTTGCAACGTCATCTAATGTTTTTTTATTTATTTCAAAGTGCCTTTAAATTACTATTACTTTATCTATGGTATAATGTATATCACATTACCTTTCATATATTTTTTATCAATGATTTTAGCAATAAAGTACACATTTATACCATGTCGTGTTATCAACTAAACAAGTGAGTAATTTCGAACACAATCGTAATGCCCCACATAAAAAATTCATTTCAATCAATGTCTATAAGAAACATATACAATAAAGTCAACATTTTATACATTGGCACAAAACTCTTTGTCTATTTAAGCATTAACTGAGAAGTAAATATTACATTCAACCTATATTATCAAGCATTAATTCTTCTTAGAAAGAAGAACGATTATACTAAGGATCCTAACTCTTAGTGTCATATAATAAGAAAATAAGGCCATTATGTCTAAATTGTGGGGGTTATATTCAATAAAATTTTTTTCTTGATGATTTGTCATTTTTTAACAATTATCATGATAATCTATGCCTAATGCTTAAATACTTAACAAACCAACATAGATAACCAACAAGGAATAAAATTTAGCATGATTTTCACTTTTTTAACATGGTGATGTCTATGTTAATAAGTGCTTTACATCAGCAAATTGCTATTCTAATATCATATTCCATATATATTTGTGACCAAAGCCAAACAAGTAGTATGTGACCAAGTAATTTTCTTTGCATTCACAAGCATAAATGTAATATGCATTTTTTATAGCTATACTAGAAACACGACATACAAAAAAGTGAAATTTGAACATTCATATACTAAATAATTTTCCATTAGTCTAGAGAAGAAGGAATTTCCTCCTTCTTGAACACATTTCTTGAAAAACAATGACGAATTATTCTCACAATAATTTACCAAGGTTCCATAGACTTTTTCTCATTGGAATTAATTTTTATCTTTGCTTAGATATTAGCTAAATTTATTACATAAAGTTAGGTGTTATCCTACCTCAAAAGTTTGTGTAGAAGGCTTCTATTTTGTAAGATCTTTTCTTCCTTAAAAGCTTTAACCCTCCTACTTCCTCATATTTTATCTTATTTTTTACTTGGTATCCTCTAAATTGGCCACTCAAAATCTCCATTTTATAGTTAATTTTTTTAAATTAGGAGCACTTCTTAATGGCTTATGTCGCCCTAGCCATACCACCTTAAACAAGTAATTTACTTTATGATAAGCTAGTTTTGGATTGGAGTACCACAATTCACTATTTCAAATTAACCCTCATTTAATTACAACTCTTTTGGTCTTCTATATGAGCAATAATTGTTATAACATAATCAAATATTTTTCTCTTAAGTAAGCTATTTAAGAGGACATGACATTTGTACAATTAGGACTAGTTCAACTTTAAGTTAAATGTGAACATGCATGTTAGTCAATTAGATCTTGCCACCTATTAGAAAAGTGAAACTCAAGATGCATAAAAAGTTGTATGAAGGAGTGAACTATAGCTATAGGAATCATTTGGCAATAGAATGGTAAAATATAAAAAGTTATTACCTAATTAGAAGGCCATTGCACTATTGTGGAAGAAATTGTATTTTCTATCACCAAAGGCCTCAAAGACTGAATGATAGTAGGCATATTATGCTAATGATTGAACTATATTACATCAGATATCTTAGAATGATCAAAATCTCCAAAAACATCATTTAAAGTAAAAAAAGCACTTAAAAACTTAAGCAAGTGTTCAAAGCAATTAATGTGGATTGGCATTTCATTTATAATGTAGGTAACTATAGAGTCAAATAAAATTACAAAAATAGTTGATCAATCAGATAACAAAAAGACAAGAGATTGTTATAGTATTACATTACAAGATGGGGCCATTTTGAAAGTCAATAAAACTCAATTAACTCACCCTCACAAGTAGCAAAATGCATAAAGTTTTATTTCTTTTGATGTCAAAAGTTTTGCAATTGTGACCATAAAAATCTTGTTAGATAACTTTTCAATTACTCGTTTACCTTTATAAGGTAGTTTAACTACATTGTGTAGATGTACTACATTATCATTTCTCGACAACTAAGCCCAAAGAAATAGCATTTACAATAATACATCATCAAACTTGAACGATTATCACTTCATTCTTTTACTTCATAATGATGGCACTATTTATAATAGGTTCACATATAAATGAGTTGGTGCAATCTATTTCATACTTTTCCATGAACAAATTTATTAGATTATTATGATTATTAAACTTGGTGAAACACTTCGTACCATCTCAGCCTTTTTTGTAAATATTATTACCAAATTTTCATAGCTGCAACATGCACTACATCTTATAAACCATCATGTATGGTTAAGGAACCTCAACTATGCTATATTGTGTGATGCCACTTTGGGTTTTACTTTTTGAATTTTTAATATATAGCAACTCCATTTTTGAAAAAGTTTTTATCACCTTGTTTTAATAATACATATGATTGGTATGGGAATGGCTTATCTAATTAGTAGGTCATCATCTCTCTTATTCATTTTATGTTTTAGGTTGATATTATGAAAGGCCTTAAGACTTCATTACTGATCGTATCTAGCATCATTCATTCTAGATTAATAATGAGTCAAATTTGATTGTTTATATGCTTCATTATCTTAGGAGTGTTTTTTTATTATATCACTTTACTATTCAGACTTCCTTCCCTTTATTTACAATTTCATATTTGTCCCTTTCTTTAAAGAGGTAATTTTTTATTTATAAAAAATTTCTTTTGACAAGTTATGATTTATTATAGAAATTAAAATTTTTAACTATGTTATATCCTATTACTAATTACATTTTAGTAATATTTTGTTATTACAATATGCTCATTATTTTTATTTATTAATAGATATTTTTTAATTAATTTTGTACAAAATCTTTGAGGACTTTAACAAAATATTTGAAACCTTTCTAAATATCATTTTATAGCCTAAAAGTATGAAAATATAATAAAATTTTACAACTATGAAAAAGAGAAAATCATATTGTAAAATTATAGTAGGCATATTATAAACAATTTTATGATATCTCAAGTTAGAGTTTAGTAAACAAGAGCATATTGCCAAATAGGTTAATTTAAATTAAAATATATTAAGAAAGTAAAAAATAAAAAATAAAAATATTATATCTTTTTGTAATGTTGAAATATTATATGTGCACATATTTCATGAGAAAAATATTATATTAAAACATTTTAAAAAATAAAATAAATATTTAAAAAATTAAATAATAATTTCATAGTAACATAAGTGTTGATAATATCTTTATGGACCCATAAAAAATAACACAAAAAATAACAAATAAAAATTTAAAATGTTTTAAATATTAAAATGTTTGTTTAAGAAATGTTACAAAGTATTGTCTAAATAAATATTATGAATGATGTAGTGAAAACGAAAATGGTTAACAATAATAAAAAAAATTAAAGATTGTAGTAAAACAAAGGATCAAAATGATGATTCATTGAAAGATAAAGACTATGCACATGACAAAGTATGCATAAGTTGTTGCTAAACATAATAGTTTCTAATTTAAAAAATATATCAATTATGCATGTTGAATTAAAAATTTTGAAGATTTTTTAATATTTAAGTTTTTGATTATGTCAATTATTTTATTATACTTTGTCATGAAAATTTGATGCAATAAAATTGTTGAACTAAATTTTAAAGGAATGAAAGTTCTCAAATAACTTGCATTAAAATGGTAACAAATAGATTCTAAATATTTTCGACTTTTAATCGTATTTTCATTATAATGAAGAATTCTTTGAGCTTTATTGCCATGTAACACCTCACTATTACATTTATCAATTGATTGAAATTTGAATACATTATTCAAACAAACATTGCTAAAAATTAATAATCAACTTATACATTTAACAAGTCTAACTATTTCATTTGGGTTTTGCCATGTTCATACATGATGCATAAAATGTTACTCAGAAACAAAGTGAGCTATCATAATTATTTAATAAGAAATGTCTGAACATTCATAAATGAAAGATAACTTATTTTTAGATTATCTTTATTGTGTTATATTTATTTTTGTTAGTATGCAAAAAAAATTTTAGTGTGTAATATATTGCATATTAAAGACCTCATTAGATCATATGTATCATCCTTAAAACTTTTAAATATTGTTTTGATGATTATTGAATATTTGATGGGAATCTAACAATCAACCAAGAAAAAGTTCACAAAAATATTAGAGCTTCTAATACTCTTGTTCGACCTTTCAATCTTTGATTACATAGGATTTGGGCAATCTTAGCTCCATCTAATGAAGACTTCATCTATTTCCTTAATAGCAAACAAATATTCTAATCACTTGATTAGATAATTAGATCTACACTTACTATTTTTCACTCATATTTCCTAAGAATTTATTCAAAAAAAAATTTAAAGAACTTCTTGGGCAAGTCATTTCTATTTCAATTCAATATTTTTTATCTAGCATTTGCTAATAATTTTCTTACTATTTTTTGGCATTTAGTTATAAAAAATGTTTTACTAATTAAAGAAATATTGTTCCCATTACATACTTATTAATTTATTATTCCGTCTTTAAGGTTTTCCCCATCTTTTTCAAGTAATTTTACACAATTATCCCACTAGTCTTTTATATATACAACACCAAATAAAAAAAATTAAAAATGCATTCTCAAAATTTAATTTTAAATTAGGGACAAACCATTATGCAGTTGTCACAAACATGCCAAACTTGATGTAGAAAGAAGACATAACAATATATAACAAGAAAATTTTCAATTAAAAGATAGAAAATTTTAATGTTTTCAAGCATGTGCGTTACACAAATGAAAATTCTTAACATAAATGTGACATTATTAAAAATGTTAAATTAAAATAATCAAGACATTGAGTTACTTGAAATGCTTAACTCTTTATGTATAAAAGTAAATGGAAGATTTTTTGGAAATTATAACTAATAAATGTTACAACATAAGGTAAAATAAATTTAAAAAAAGTCATTAACATAAAATTAATAATAAAAAATTTATTATATAACATGATAAAATGAACAACTTGATAGTACAACATTACATATCACATTTACAATAAAAAACTATTCAACTATAAAAAATAAATAGTAATGATTCACAAAATATCTTAGTACGAGTACATGTATAAAAGATTAAATAATTATTAAAAATAATAAGATTATTGAACATTTATTATGGAAAAAAAATATTTTCATTAAATTTAAATAAGGTGTCATTAATAAAAATGTAGCAATAGAAACGATTAAATGAAAAAACAAACTTTACAATAGCAAAAGAATATCTACGATAATGACAAATAAATTATATTCTACAAGATTTACATACAGATGGATCTATAGTTTTTTTATTGATGGTTTTAGTTATAAATTACGTCATAAATTATAACCCAATGTAAAAATCATTGTGATTATCAAGAATTTATTAATATTTATAGATAAGAATATTAATTTTCTTGAAAATAATAAAAAAATAAATTTCTTTATAATAACGATCAAATCTACAAATTGTTTTAAATTTTTAATGATTTCGCAAAAACAATCAAAAGAAAAAAACTTTTATTGAAAATTTAAAAATTATCTAAAAATTTTAATATATATATGTACATCTTAAACTGTTGTGTAAACAAGATTGTATATATTTGTATTAAATTTTGTACAAAATAATTAAAACAAAAACAAAGATGAAATCTACTTTTTAACTCTGCTTTTTGGATAGATCAACATTTTCTGAAATAACAAAGTCTTGTTTAACGTAATAGTGTTTATAAAAAAATAAAAAAATATTTAGGTATAACATTGGGAAATAGTTAACAAGTGTAAATTTTATGATATAATTTTTTTATAATATGGAATAAAAAAATATTTATTTTTGCTTAATATAACAAAGCTAAATATTATGTTTGCATGATAATAATTTAAAAGCAATAACGTTTAAAAGATTTAAGAAAAAATATTATAATATTTTAAAAAATTTGATAGTAACTTTTAAAACTAATTGACCCAAAACTAAAACTACTACAATACATCTTGTGATGTAACAGCTAAATATTAACCTCAAAATAATATCAATTAATATCTAACTTGATTTAGCAATCATCATGTAAAAATATATAACAAAATTAATTACAAACTTAAATTTTGAATATCTCAACAAAT
Source organism: Vanilla planifolia (assembly GCA_023846275.1). Taxonomy (NCBI): domain Eukaryota; kingdom Viridiplantae; phylum Streptophyta; class Magnoliopsida; order Asparagales; family Orchidaceae; genus Vanilla; species Vanilla planifolia. The sequence continues at coordinate 126,446 of JAIUJO010000453.1, forward strand.
TTGTATACACAAAATATGGAAAATTATCACAATAAAAATATACAATTTGAAAACAGCACTTTCAGGGTAATTTAATCATGAAAAAGTTATTACAAACTGAAAATATTAAAACACAAAATCATTATGCCAAATATTTATCCTGAGTATAATGGAAAAAAATATTTTAGAAAAAAATAAAACACTATGAACATGAAAAGTTGAAAAATTACCATCACTATTAAATATTTAATGGACAACAAATTAGTTTAACTATTGAACAAACAAAAAATCATTATAGACTTTTTTTTAATAAATAAATAAATTAACATCTGAATGTAATAATAGGTAGAAAGCACAAAATTATTGGAAATTAAAATATTAAAGCACACATCACATTGAAGAAAATTGTTTCTTAAAATATATTATCATGCCACATTTAAAGTTACCCTCAAACATAAAAAATTATGACAAATAAAATTTAAATAATGTTGTAATAATTCTTGAACTAATAAAATAAGCCTATGAAAGAATGTTGTACTAATTCTTGAACTAATAATTAAGTTTATGAAAGAAATTGATGTGAAATTGTAATAAAAAAATAAATTAATAAAGAAAATTAAAAAAATAAATTAATAATTATTTTAAAATATTTATGATAAAATTAAATTTTTGTATAATATAAGAGTAGTAAATACTTTTAAAGATTATAAATGCGAAGGAATAAAAAAACATAATATGAAATTATATAAGGTTTTCGCTACATCACAATAAAAAACACTACTCTTAGTTTTCTAATGCTAAATACCATAGTTATAGAAATAATACCAAAATAATTTAAAATAAAAAAATTTAAATATTAAAGACAACTTATATTTTATATTTTTTGATATTTTATTGAAACTCACTTTTCTATCTGTATTAATATATTAGAAAAAATAAACCTTTCAATAAAGAAAAGGAAAAATAAACAAGTTGAGAGAAGCTATGTGCAAATTCTATTTGAAAAATAAAATTACATCATGGAAAGGCAAGAAAACTTTTAAACTAAAATAAAAATCATCACGAAAAAAAACAATAATAAGTTATATATGATACAGAAAATAAAATAACAATAAAAAAAACTAATCAAATGAAACGACAATATATTTTAGTAAAAGAATATGATATATGTAATACAAAGAAATAACAATTTTTGGAATTATGAAAATAAAATGGGACGAGTAAAATAAAAAAATTCTTGTCAAATATATCTTAAAAAATTAAAAGAAATAAAAGATTTTTAAAAGCACTGCTCATCTGATATATATTTCTAAATGTGAAAGTACATCAAAATTTATTTTTGTTAACATAAGAATAATAAGTCCTTTATTACAAATATAAAATAAAAAACGAAAAGGAAAAAAGTGTTAGCAAAACAAAACTTTATGATATTACAACTAAATATATTAGTGGTATGAAATAAAATTTCTTTAGTAATGCAATATTTCAAAATAATTTTTAACAATGAAATATTAATACAATTAATATTGTTAATAAATTTAACATTTCAAATCTTACGAAACTATGCACCACATTTTAGTTGTTAGATTACACAAAACCAACAGATATGCATAGCTTTTTTTTGCAAAGATTATGTTCAGTTCTAAATTTAAAAAAAAATATAAAGAATAAATTAAATTTATACGATTAATATTAAAAATTTAAAGATCATTAAAATATCTACAAAGTATATTAATAAAAGTTTTGCTGATAATGCAAGAAAAATAAAACTCATGTTGTAAATCAAGAAAGTTAGAAAGTGAAAAAGTAGAAAAAAACGACAATGAGAAAAACAATTTAAAAAATAAAAATAATGTGCACATTGATTTAAAAAATAATATTCATAATATCTAATTCTTAATCAATGTTTTATAATATTTAAAAAATTTAATAGTAACTTTTAAAAACAATTGACCCAAAACTAGAACTAGTACAATACATCTTGAATTTTAACTACTAAATATTAACCTTAAAATAATTTTAGTTAATATTTAACATGATTTGGCGATCATCATATAAAAAATATATAACAAAATTAATTATAAACATAAATTTTTAATATCTCAAAAAATTTGCATACATTAAGTAATGAAAATTATCACAATAATAATATACAATTTGAAAACAACACCTTGAGGGTAATTTAATCTTGAAAACGTTATTACAAATTTAAAAAAAACTAAAATTAAAAAATCAATAATGGCAAACAAAATTTTAGTAAAAAAAGTAAGACACTTTGAACATGAAAAGATAAAAAAATTACCATCACTATTAAATATTTAATGGATAACAGTTTAGCATTTGAGCTAACAAAATATCATTATAGTCAATGTTTAAGGGAGCACAAAACTACTAGAAATTAAAATATCAAAGCACACATCACATTCAAGAAAATTGTTCCTAAAAAAATATTATCATGCCAAGTTTAATGTTACAAACATAAAAAATTATGAGAAGTAACATTTAAATAATGTTGTACTAATTTTTAAAATAATAAAATAAGTCTTTGAAAGAAATTGATGTGAAATTATAATAAAAAAATACATTATTAAAGAAAATAAAAATAAAAAATGAATTAATAATTATTTCAAAGTATTTATGATAAAAATAAATTTATTTGTTAATATGACCATAGTAAGTACTTTTAAAGAAGGTACATGAGATTGATTAAAAAACATAATATGAAATTATTATTGCTAATGAAATTTACAATGTAAGGCTTTTCACTACATCATTATAAAAAACATTACTTATGCTTTCTAATGCCAAATAATATTGTTGTATAAAAAATACCAAACCTATTTTAAAATAAAAATATTTTAATGTTAAAGCCTAATTATATTTTATATATTTTTATAATTTTTGAAAATCACTTTTCTATCTATATTAAAATTAGAAAAAATAAACTTTTTAATAAAGAAAAGGAAAAATAAACGAGTTGAGAAAAGCTATGTGCAAATTCTGTTTGAAAAATAAAATTACAATTTTAAAGACAAGAAAACCTTTAAACTAAAAAAAAATCCAAACAAAACTAAAACTATAATAAATTTTATATAATACAAAAATTTATTAAATGAAACAACAATAATTTGAAGTAAAAAAAATATGACATATCTAATACAAAGAAAGAAATTTTAGGAATGATGAAAATAAAGTTTTATAATAAAACAACAAAACAAAATTTCTAAAATAAATTTTAAATTTTATTAAAATAAAGAATAAATAATAATCTAGTTAAATATATCTTAAAAGAATTAAAAAAATAAAGATGTTTATAAAATCTACTCATCTTGTATATCTTACTGAATGTGAAAGTAAGCCATCAATTTTTTTTATTATCATAAGAAAAATAAGTCATTTATTACATATATAAAATAAAAAAAGAACAAGAAAAAAGTTTTAGCATAATAAAAATTTATGGTATAACAACTAAATATAAAAGTGGCATGAAATAAAATTTCTTTAGTAACGCAATATTTCAAAATGTTAATTTTGTACAATGAAATATTAAATTCAATTAATATTTTTAATAAATTTGAAATTTCAAAATCTTAAGAAACTATTCACCAAAATTTAGTTTTTGGATTACACAAATGGAACACATGTGCACAACATGTTTTTGTAAAGGTTATCTTTAATAATAAATTTAAAAAATATATAAAAATACCATAAATAAATGAAATTAATATTCAAAATTTAAAGGACATTGAAATAGCTACATAGTGCATTAACAAAAAGTTTTGCTAATAATGCAAGAAAAATAAAACTCGTTTTGTAAATCGAGAAATTTAGAAAGTGAAAAAGTAGAAAACATGACAACAAAGAAATAATTAAAAAAAATAATGTGAATATAGATTTACAAAACAATATTTGTAATACTTAAGTCTTAACAAATATCCAAACACAAAAGTTGTTATGTGAAAATAAAAAATAATTAAAAATAGATCATTTTATATCATAAAATGTTTATGTAAATGAAGTTAAAAGACTTTCAAAAATTTAAAATAATCTACATGATATACTAAAAAAAAATTTGTTAAAAGCTCACTTAAAAATAATATCATATATGATTTAATAAATTATTAAATTAGAAGAAGGTATCTTATGTAATATAAATAAATGATATATGTATTAAGAAAAGAAAAAAAATTAAAAAAGAAACACAAAATGTCATGAGTTAGATAAAACACGCCATTCAAAATAATAGGGGGTTAAAATCTGCCAAGTTATAAGAAATAAATAACATAAAATATTTAGAAGTGGATAAAGGAAATGTAAAATTTAGTTATTTAATTTATTCATGAGACAACATTCTGACCTATTCATCAATAAAATAGTTTTTTTATTATTACAAATTAAAGTACTTAAATGTTTAAATTAAAGTTATATTATTTTATGAAATAATTAACTCAACAATAATAAAATAATTTCATTTTAAAAAAATAGAGAATATTACTTTAACAAAAGATTTGAAAATCGTTAAAATACCTTAGCATGTACTTTTGTCATAAATGTAAGCCAAATAAACTTTATTTAATAAATAGAAATTATTTCGAATTTTAACATATAAACAAGTCAATATTGTAAGTCAACATAAAAGAAATATTAAAAACAATGTGCATATGTTGTTACACAATTTTCTAATTCTACTATACATCACAAGTTTAAAAAAATAATTAAATCCAATGAAAAATAAATTTTTTTTTTGATATCTAGAGGAAATTAAAAATCTTAGAAATTGTTTTTGTTATTGTGGATACAAAATTGTTTCCCAATAAATTGTTAATGATATTTTATATTATAAAAACTTAAAATAAATGGCAATAAAATCTGAAGAATTGTATGAAAGTCACAGGAATTAAAAAATTGACAAAAAAATAGAAAATGATATGGAGACATTTGCACTTCAATGTTTAAATCCTATTTTGTAAAGTAAGCTTAAAAAATAATTTTGGATAGCTCTATAAAAATAATATGTATTAATTGTTTGTTGAGCATGAACATGTAGTAATAACTAATGAAAGTGACAAATTGCAATGGAGCAAGCCAAATAGCCACCTTAAGTTGGATTGAAGAATGATGGCTCCACTTAGTGGCTTGAGTAACCTTCTGATCTTGAATCAAGTTGGTTTGCTTCAAATGTTGTTGATAAATAATTTCAAGTTCCTAAGTTCACTATATTTTAATTGGTAGAACCATTGAACCTTTCCTTTATATATAAGTTATATTTTCTTTAAAAAATGAAGCATCCTTTCCTATTAAATCATTCTTCGTGAGTTCCATTTCATATGTTTTGCTCTACAACACACGAAATATGCAATAGAAACCATCATAGATTTAAAATATATGGTATAAATTAAAAAAAATTTAAAATAAACTCATATTCTTCTCTATTTTATGATCATCTAATATGATGACTAAATATTACACATGTATGGACTAGTTTTTGTATCATTTTACTAGTTAAAATTATAACTATAAATAGATCATATATATACAATAATCTCATTACATACATATGATTATCATTTAAGAAAGAAATATTAAATGCGAATATTATTTTAAAAGTTATCTATGTTGCAATATTTTTTTAATGTTCGAATAGTTGACTTCTTCTACATACAACATTTGTACAAACTCTTTTTCATGTGTAAATTTTTTTTCTACCGAAATCATTAGCACTAATTCAATTGTAAATGAATTGAATATGTATGTTATAATTTGTCATATTGATATGATTCTTCATTTAACAATGAATGAAAAACCTCTTCTTGTCAGTAAGTGGTATCTTCTGCATAAAAGTAGGTGTTTTGTTTTGTGTATTTGCATAATTTTTATATGAAATAGAAAAAAATAAAATGTTGTACTTATATGATTTATTTCTTTTCAATCATTGGTTGAAGGACTAAAAATAAAAAGCTACAATTTTATTACAAAAATATCTTATTATCTTTATGAGTATGACTTCATTGGTAAGTTAAAATTTCTTAACTAGAACATTATCATATTATTGTGAGCCTATATGGCACAAAACATTCCTAAGCGATCTACATATTATGAATCTAGGGAAAGATTTCAAATGGTTGTAATAATTGTTTGATAGAAAAAGCATTTATGTTAATAAATAAAAAAAAGTAAAATTCCCTTGCTCTTATAGCAAGTGTAGTCCTTTCAACGATTGTCATATGGGTTGCATAAAATGTAGAAGTTCTTAATGCAGGGTTATTGTCCTACATTTTTTAAAATGAATTTTTTCGAATATCTGTTAACATTTTTTATTATCGTTCTTTATTACATTGGAAACATAATGAACTATGGAAAATTCTTTTGTAGTTTTTTTGAAATGTAAACTATAATTTATCAAATTTCTTTGCCCATTCTAGCATTATTCTTGATGATAAGGGCCATAGGTCATGTATTGTTGTTCAACTTAATGCTAGAGAACAAAAACATTTACACTTTCGGTTGTCTCATAACATTAGGATAAAATTCTATAGATTTTCTTTTTCTTATGAAGAATGCAAGATTTAGGAAAGCTATTTGAAGATAAGTTTTCTCAAATCATTATTTAATACTAAAAAGAGAAGAAGCAAAACAAATAGGAAGGAAAGTAACATCATGTATTCTATCACAAAGTTTGTCAATCTAAGGTAAAAAGTTTGATTGGCATCTTGATGATATCTCATTTTTTGAATGTGGTGGTAAATTAACTAAATGCATTAATTAATTAGTAAGTGATAATATGTAGCTAATCAACATTATGGTAATTTAAAAATGAAAAGCAATAAGCATGAACAACATATTCATGAGTTATAAGAGGTATGAAATTTTTGATGTAATGAATCACTCTAAGAAGCTAAATAGTCACATATCTAATTTCTAAATGAATTTATAGAATATTCAATTAAGAAAAGTAGATTTAAATGTCAAACAAAAATTAAGTCCTTATGTTGAAAAAGGCACTTATTAAATTGAAGGAAAATTCTGAAAATATCCCTTGTCATGTTTCTTCATGCACACAAGCTATTCATATGTGAATTTGACTGAACATTCTCAGGCTATTGATAGTCCATCTTATTTGTGTATGACATCTCCCTATTCTTTCAATTGAATTTAAATCAATCACCTAGGTTGGAAAAAAACAAAGCACCTCCCAATTCATTGTTTTAGCAATTCAATTAATAAACATGACTGACATAGATGTTGCTACTTTGAATCTCACACATCCTAAAATTGCTTGAGTATGCATTGACCTTGAGTTAGGAAAAAAATTCCCAAAGCAAATTAGAGTTTCTACTAAAGTGGTTTCAAACAATAGCTTTTGTTAGAAAATCTAGTATGATAACTTAACTAAATTTAACAAAGGATGCCACAAACTTAGGCATGAGGTAGCTCAAGTAAAACATTAAAAACAATTAGATAGCTCTCAGAATCATCTTGTTGTTTATATCGAGAAATAGGTTCATCTAATTAATAAACAAAATATAAATAAAGATGTCCACTAAAATAACTAGCAATAGGAATAGACTAAAGCCACAAAAATTTCTACATTAATTGTTATCTCTTTGGCTAGAAGATCCACTATGGATGTTCAAACATAGGCCTTAACAAAAATAGAAATAAATTAGCACATCTCTGATGCTAATGAAAGGCAAATGATATATACAAGAGTTTACAATTGTCTGAAAAGCTAATTATTTGATGATTATAGTTACTTAAAAGATTCTAGAAAATGAGAAGGGCAATGATTAAGTTTTTAATTTAAAAAATTCATAGGATAAAATTTAGCACCAATATGATAATCTAGATCTTAAAATTTTTAGTGAAGAACATTATGGAAATCAACAACCTCTATGCTTGAAATTAAAACTACAGAGGAGTTTAATCCATTGAAAAGTCAAAGGATGAGAAGCAAATTGTACAAGATTTTGCAAAAACATAATTAACCTAATAACTAATTGAGGATGCTTTAAACTATCCAAATTTGTAGATAATGCTACCCTTAATGAATAATTTCTTATTTTGAAATATATAGAGTGCTACTAAAAATGGTTTACCCATGTGATCAATCAAATTCTTAAAACATATATAATTGGAAAAGTTGTGTTGCTGAAACCTACATTCTATGGATAAGATGTAAAACTTTGATATTAAACTCATTTTTGGCATTGTTATTACAATATATCAAACAAGATATATATCTTGGAATGACTTTAACTATAATGTTGAAATTAATGAGGAGTAGTTTATCCATATAAATATTAGGCATCAAGCGTAGGTTTCTAAAGAAAGTTATAATTCACCAATGACAAAAGCATTGCATCGAGAAGGAGCTTATTATGGGCAAGCCATTTCACATTACCAATAATATTACAAATCCATGGATGGTGGGTAAGGATTTTATTGAAATCACATCATCAGATGATTATATTTGACTATGCTCTGTTCAACTAAAACCATAATTTTGTCATCTTAAGAAGTAGTGACTTTTTAGTTATTCCTTTATATAGGAAAGAAAAGGTAATGGAATATGGGTTTGCAAAATATTACATAGGATGTTGGTTATGAGAAATAGATAACTATTTTTAGCTTTTATAATTCATCACCTTGTTAGAATGTGATCATGTCATATGCCTTTTCCATTAAATCTCATCAAAATTCATCCTTCATCTCCAAAATAGTTTAAATTTCATAAAGTTTCTTTGAACCACCTTACATTTGCATAGAAAATGGACAATAATTAGATCTATTCTTTAAACTACATTGGGAAGAAGGCCCTTGATTTAAAATAAAATGGACATAAAATGTGCCATAAAGTTTGAAAAAATCAACATTTGCAAAACTCTTTGATCCTATTAAATTAGATAAGGAAGAGGTGAATCACAAATAATTAATTTTTCAAGAAAAATCAAAGAAGGATTAGTAGAAAGTATTGTATCTTGTTAATTTTTGCTATTCATAAGATTTTGAATGAGAGAAATTTTATTGGAAATAGAAAGGAGGAATTAGACGGCTAATAGGAGGAGAAAGAAATATAATATTCTCTTATATAATAGTGATAAAGTGAAGAAGAAAACAAAGAGGACAAAATAACAACAATTTAATAAACCACTTTTCAAATCTTTTTAGGTCTGCTTAAGTAATTGAAGGTGAAAATATGTTAAACTACATCTTTTTCTTATTAATAAAAGCAAATATCTAATAAAATAATGCAACACTAGAGAGGAAATAAAGAGATAACTGTTAATATCAATTTAGATAGCACTCTTGGCTTAGGTGGATTTAATGCAAAATTTTTCACTTGTTATTCTGATTTAATCTTGAATGTTGTGTTGAGTGTCGCTAACAATTTTTTATAAGATCTACAATTCTTTGTTGGAGTTTAGGCGCAAAGATTATATATATTCCTAAACCTCATAACATAGAAATAACTATTGATTTTATACCGAATGTTTTTCAAAGCATCATGAAAATAGCATTCACAATGCTCATTATTGATTAAATATAAAAACTTTTTTATAGACCAATTTCTATAATACAATCCAAATTTATAAATGTAAGTATGTTCTATAAACAATAAAAATAATGTGGTAATTTTATTGCTAAGTTGGATTTGAGGAAGGTGAATTACAGCATGTCATGAAACATTCTTTGTAAGGCACTCTCTGAGTACAATGTTGATAAGAAGCTTGTTAAGGTGCTCAACAATTTCCTTTGCAATACATGGATATCAACAATCATTAGTGGTTCTCCAAACAATTTTTCTTCAACCTTCAATTGGTCTTAATCAGGATAATCCTCTATCTTCCTTTTTTGTCAGTCTCATTCATGGAGTTCTTCAAAAGAAGTACTAACAATTTTTTTCTTAAAAAAGAATCATATTATATGGACAACAAATATCATCTATATTTACCACTCTTTTAGCTTTATGGAAACAACATGATTATCATTACTCAAGGGCATCTAAAAACAATCATTAATCTTTGCAACATTTTGCAACTCTTACAACACTCTACAAGCTTTTTAAATATAAAAATTAAAAGAGAGAATGTCTATAGAAACAAAAAGAGTATATGCTAGGTAAATAAAATTTGCATGGGGTCAGGATTGCATTAAATAAGTCTTCCTTTGGCTTATTTGTGCTACACACTATATATAAGTTAGAAGAAAGTAGCTTACTTCAAAAATTTGATTGATAAAATTAAAAAGAAAGAGAATTGTTGCTTCATAATAAGCTTTTTTGTAATCATTCAAACTTTTAAGGAAGATTCAAATAGATGATTTTGGGAATCATGCATTAATTTGCAAGAATTTCAGAAAAAATAGTGGAAGCGATTACGTGCTTCCTTTTATTAGAAATAATTGAGGAAATAATTTTAGATTTTTTAATATTTTAATACATCTAAAAACTCTTAAGGTCAAGGTAATGGCCATAAATAGGGGGGTCTTCAATTATGCATCCAATTGCAAATTAGCTATTTATAAAATTTAGTGGATTATACTAAGCTATTGAATCTATTCCAAGATAAAGAAAATATACCAAAGGATTAAGCAAATTACATGATGCATGTATGGAAACTAGTTTGCTAAACATAAAGTAGAGCTTAGATTACAAACAAAACAATAATGTTTACATATATCTTGCTAAAAAACTAAAATAAAAAATTCAACTCATATAAGAATGGAACATCAATTCTACATAAACACAAAGTTGTAATTATTATCAAGGAATTATAGCTTCCAAAAATTTTGTCATCATGATGACATGACATTTAAAATATGGAATAATTTTTGTATTACCTAAGGGTAGAATTAAGATATTCAAGGTTTTTTGTTTATCTTGTATAATACAATTTTTTTTTCATAAGATATGTATTTCTACTTTTTAAAGTTGCTATTCATGTGCAATGAAAATCATAACATAAAAATAGTCAAATAACACAGGTTGGTGAGCATTATTCATAACTATTGGATTAAGAATGCATGCAACAATGTAAAATCTATCAAAATATAGTATTATTATGATGTAGCACTACTTAAAATCATAATATTATTTAACAAAAAATTAGCTATAGTCATAACGTATAAATGTGGAAGCTCAGACAAGTTTGGAGGTTTACAAAGAATTATAGACAGTAGACTAATTCGATCTATGTTGATTATATTATCATCCATTTACACTTGGTAATCACTAATACTATTCATCTTATGATGTAGTTCTATAGTGGAAATTTATTTAGTAAGTGCAATAGATAAAAAGAATATTCAAATAAGAGCATATGAAAAGCACCTCAACTCTTATACTAAATATACATAATCTTTATTTGCATTGGGCAAAAATGATTGGCATCTTTTAATAAACATACATTTTCAAATAAGTATTTAATTTATTTAATACAAATAGAAATTTGAAGAACATTCTAAAATTTTTCCACATAAGTCAAGTTTAATTAAAACCTATCAACATCTCAATAATTCCCTCGTAATTCAATTTCTTATTATAGCAATAAAACTTTTAGGCATTATTTTTTTAAGACATATACATCAGAGTTTATCTATTTTAAATTTAATCTAGCTAAAGAATTGAAAGAGTTAAAAGTTGAATTTGTGTTTCTCCAAAAATGTTCCTCCCTATAATTTCAAATATAACACTAAGTATAACATTTATTTGCTTATTTATATGAATTTATTTTTATAAAGTATTTAGTCACTTCTTCAATATAAAGGTTTGACAAAATGAAATATCTAAGAAATATAAATACATGAAATATGAAATTTGATTGTTGGCTTACCTAACATAAAAAAATTTTATTACATTGTTAATAATGACCATTTATTAGATTTTGCATTTTGTACTAATTATTTTTTTTAGTTCTTTATGTATAAGGATTGTTTTTGATAAATGAAGGTCAGCATTTTGATACATGGATTCCTGCTATTAACATGTTAACAAACTTTATGAATGAAAACATAGAATTTGTATCATAATATTTGATGTCTCCACCATTGAAATTTTGGGCACAAGCATGAAATTAGAGAGAAGAACAATGATTGGCCATGGCTCATTTTCTTTTATTATTTGTCCACTTTTTTCTAGTTGGAAGATTCTCATGCTAACTTTTCCACATAAATCTTTTTCTCATATTAATCTATAATAGAATAATTTTCATGTTATTATGTATAATATATATTTTTTGTTGATATAATATTAAATTATTATTGACAAAGAATTTGTTTTGTTGATTTTATTGTTTTTTTCATTGTTATTTTTTTATTTTTTCAACATATGTGCAATGTTTTATGACACATTAAACACAATATTTTGATGATTTTTAGATATTTTTTAGCATCTATTATTTTTTTGATGTAAAAAAACTTTAATTTCACTTTTGTTTTGCAAGTATTATTTTTTGAATATATTTGTAATATTATGTGTGATGATTCCTAATTTAATTTACTTTCTTTAATTTTTTTCATTTTTGAATTTTTTTCTTTTATTTGTAATGATATGTAACTTAGGTTTTTAATTTGTTATATAAGCTGAATGTTATATATGTTTATTAAATTAAATAAGTTCTTAGTTTAAACTCTTTTATATGTTTAGAATTTTCACAAAACAAATCCATTTCCTACTTCAATGTAAATTAGTTTTTATCATTTTCTTTGCAATTTTGATTAGTTAGATGTTTCAATAAAACTATAGTTCTTTCTTCTTTGTTTAGCAAATCAATTTATATTAGCACATTTATAGGACTGTCTAACATGGAAAAAAATTTCAAAACAAATACGTAAAAAGTTGAAAAGTTACAATCATTTTTATTATCTTAATGATATTTGATTAATTATATTTAAGTTATATTTTCATTTTCTAAAAATATTTTTTATCTCTAAAATACAAAAAGATTATTATTTATAAATTATTAGAGAAATTTTAGTTATTTTAAAGATTTAATTTCCATTGAAAATAAAAAAACTAATAATATGTCAATTAAAGTAAAAATATGTAATTAGCAAAAAAATCATGTTTTAATAATTTTTAAATAATAAAATTAATTAATAATAACTAGTAAAAATGATTTATTAATTAATAAATTAATGGGAAATATGCTATGTAATCAAAGATGAGCATAACTTTATTAAAAAAGTTTAGAAGAATAATAAATAGTGCAATTTCAAATATTGGTAGTGAGGTGAAGACTCATGATCAAACAAAATATATGTACTCAAAAAAATATTTTGCAAGTACCTATAATTCAAAGATATTAATTAAAGTAAAATTAATTAAAACTTTAAAATAAATAAGTATAACATAATATTTGAAACTTAGTAAATATTAAGTGAAGGAACCAATGAAAGAAAAATATTGATCGTATTGAATGAGAGAAATGTGTAGAGGCATATGAATAGAATAGGATAATATAAATAATAAATAAATACCATTTAAATAAAAAAATTGTAAGGCAATAAAAAGCTAAATCATCATGGAAAAGATGGACTCAATTTTAAAACATGTATATTGTCATAAAACTCTTTAGGTAATCAAATCATGATAAATTTGTTCATATAAAAAAATAAACGAATTAATAAATAACAAAACCAGAACAAATGACTTATATAATTATTGCCAAATGCATTGAAATAGAACACAAGTTTCCCTAGTCATGTTATGGCTTCAAACTTGTTAATGTAAAAATTTTGAAACATTGAAAAAATAAATGATTGTTAAAGAAAATTCATATTTAAAAGTTTACTTATTATGTTCAATATATGGAGGAATTACGAAACAAATTCAATTAAGAACAAACCAACAAGAATAAAATAAAATAAAATAATTAGTAAAATAATATAAAAAAATTAAAAAGCAACAAAACTTTAGGAAAAATGGTTAATAGATATTTTTAAAAATATTTAAAGTAATTTCAGCAAAATGTGATGAAAAGTGTCCTACTAATTACAATTTAATTTTTGAATAATTACATAAAAAATAATAATGGAAAAAAAGAAAATTTTCTTATAAAATAATTTCTATGTTTGAAACAACATAGACATTATGTTAATAAAATAATATACTAAAATATAGATTTATATCATAACTATTTAAATTAGTTACTAGTAATTTCTAATACATAAAAAAAATTGAGAATTATAAAATATTTATAAATATATTATATATGTTATGAAAGGCTAGTTTGTCTTTACAAATAAATATCAAATATTAAAACATTACTTGTCATCATGAAGATTTTCTATTAGTGCGTGTGTCATAAATGTCATTTTATAAATAAGAAAGTCATAGATGCTAAAGCAATTTGCCACTTGAAAAATAATTATTTTAAAAATGAATTTGAAAAGATTGTAAAAATAATAAACATACAAAAAGATATATCACGAAGCTTAAAAAATACTATAAGTAATTATAAATATTTAAAATTTATTTTTTAAAAGAAAAACATTTAAAAAAATTAGTAATTTATTAAAAAATTTATTTTTTCGAAGGAAAAACAATTTAAGAAATTAAGTATGTGAACACAAATGTTATAACCTAAATTAAATAATTCAAAGCTACACGAAATCATGTTCGTTAAATCAAAAATATAATAGAAGTTAAAAATATGTTAATTATCAGGACAAAATAATATAAAAGAATTAGCATTGTATGAATAAATAATGAAAGCTAGATTATTTTATATATAAATAAGATAAGCAATACGAATAATGTTTCAATAAAGAGTTTTCCTATTGTTATAGTAAATAAAAAAAGTTATTATTATTAAAATTATGTAAATATTTAAAAAAATTTGTAATTTAAAGTGTAGTTGGCTAAATAAAATATTATACGCTTAAATAAAAAATGTACAAAAAGACACATCTTAATTACAAAACTATTTTTGAAATATTCAGTATATTGCATGATACATGAGAAAGTTACACAATAATGTAATAAAAAAATCTTATTATTAAAATAAAAGATAATAGGCTTCGAAATATATAAAATTTTTTTTGATAATTGAATACTTAATATATAAGAAACTACTTAAAACTTAGTTATCAAAGTTATCCCCCTTAACAAAAGTGAAGAAAATTTGAAAATGAGAAATGATTTATTTATAATAAAATAAATAAATAATCTATATAACAATTAAAAAAATAGTAAAAACATGCATCAAATAGGTACAACCAATTTGTATGCAATAAAGCTTAAGATCAATAGATAGAAGGCTTAAGACTTTCTTAAGATGCCTATCCACAAAGATATTTAATTAATTTTTAATTGGAAAGAAGTGTAAAAATAGTCTCGAGCATATTAATTCTTTTATTTTTTTAATTCCACAATGATATAAAAACAATTCATAAAATATAAGATGTTGCCATGAAGAAGTTTATCAGTGAAGTTCTTGTTGAACAATGTCCTATCTAAATTCCCTTCCACGAATAATGTTGATGATGAAATTTACTAAGTTTGTTATACAGTAATCTTTATCTGTCTTCTAATTTTTCTTTCATCATCCTTCATTTCTTCCAAATATACCACTTTTTTTGGCATAATTTCCTTCAACACATCATGAGTAAATCAATTACAACTAAGGTTTTCCTATTAAACTACCTATAGGTCTATCTATTTGAAGAATGCCATAAACAGATAGGCTCCATTAAGTTGGCTTTTAATCTTCAATTTTTATCTTATCTTTTGATGTAACCTTTTCATCAAAAAAAGTATGAGTTTAAATGTTTAGTATTCTTGTTATTGTAAAGTGATATAATATATTATTCATAATTTGTTTGACTGTATATCGATTTCAGATATTGATATAAATAGAATGTCTTGAATTATTAAGGCATTATGCTTTAGAGATCATATATCACCAATAAAAAAGCAATAGAAGGTACAAATGCTTTAAGAGGAGAGCAGCTTCATTTGATGCATAACATTGCAGAAACCCAATTTTTTTTAGGTTGACAATTGAGAAATAAATGCTATATCTATGACAAATCGAGGAACATTATTATATTGATAGTTGTGACATAGTGATAACCAAATGATAATGTCCTAAACTAACATAATAATATTTGTAAGAATAAAAAAATATTTGTAAGTAGAGATGTTTGTTTGAACAAAGTGAGCATGATATTATCTACTATTAAATACATATTTTTTCTATTATGACTATATTTTTGACTAAATAATAGGTCAGACATATGTTTATAATGTTGCTACTATATCCCCAAAAAATGCTGGACTTAGATATCAATAAAATGCATTCCTCGAGGCTTCACTAGTATGTTGAAGAACATGTTTTTAAGTTAACGCAACGTAATTTCTTTCTAAAGAGAGGCATGGGTTTGTACCCAAAAGGACAGGTCACTTGGAGTTAAATCACTAAGATGATTTTTATTGTACACTAGCTCCTTTGATGCAACCATATCCTTACTTTTAAATTTTAACATATCATTTATATTCTTTATGAAAGATACAAGGATGCCTTTCACATCATTCCTAACTTTCAATCAAGAAAAAAAGGAAAATTCACCCATTATGTTAATGTCAACCCCTAAACCAATAAGCTTACTAAGTTATTCACATAAATCAAAGTTGGTTGATCCAAATATGATATTGTCTACATACTCTTGGAGTTGAAGATGTTCATCAGTGTAGTTCTTTTTTAACAAAGTCATATACAAATTCCTTTAATAGAGTAATTTTAAGTAGAAATTTAAAAATATTGTCATACCATAATCATTTCTTGTCTTCCGATCATTTTTTAAAATCTTTTGCATCTTCCAAATCTGCCATTTTTTTTATGGATAATTTCAATAAAAACAACTTGAGTA
Organism: Vanilla planifolia; assembly: GCA_023846275.1. Classification (NCBI taxonomy): domain Eukaryota; kingdom Viridiplantae; phylum Streptophyta; class Magnoliopsida; order Asparagales; family Orchidaceae; genus Vanilla; species Vanilla planifolia. The sequence goes on from JAIUJO010000453.1 coordinate 143,294, forward strand.
GATTCCATTGCAACTAAGGTTTCCTTGTTAAACTGCTTATAGGTTTATTTATTTGAATAATATGGTACACACATTGGCTTCGTTAACTTGGTCTTTATTCACAAATTTCTATTGTACCTTTTGATGTAACACTTCCATAAAAAAGCCTCTTCTTATTCGTAGTTTGTTTGATAATAAATGTATTCAAACATTTAAATAAATAGAGCATCTTGAATTATTAAGACATTATGGATTAGAGATCCTATACCACAAAATTAAAAGTAATAGAAGATATCAATTCTTTAAGAGGATACCAACATTGTTAAATTCATAACATTGAAGAAGCCCAAATAAGTATTTAGTACACAATTAAGAGATAAATGTTATATTTTCAACAAATAGAAACAATAGTATTATATTAGTAGTTGTGACATGCTGATGGCCAAACATTATTGTCCAAAACTAGTACGATAATATGTGCAAGATCAAAATGAAAAATATTTGTAAGTAGAGAGGTTGATTTAAAGTAAATGAGAATGACATTATCAACCACAATAAAACATATTTTCTTATTATGAAGACAATTTGGGCAATACAATGAGTAAAATAAAAGTAAATGACATTATTATATCCATATTTTCCTTTGTTTGTTTCCCTTCCAATTTTATTTTTCTAAAATCTTCCATGTGTTTCGAATCTACCACTTTCTTTTGATACATAATTCCATCAAACATTGCCTGAGTAGATTCTTTTACAACTAAGGTTCCCTTGTTAAATGGTTTATATACCTATTTATTTTTAGAATATCATAAAGAGATAGCATCCATTAACTTTGTTTTTTTATCTCCAATTCCTATCTTACATATTAATATAACACTTCCATTCAAAAAATGCCAAAGTTTTCATGTATGGGCTTCTTGTTATTACAAAGTACAAACAGTGTCTTCATTATAATTTGTTTATAGATAAAATAATTAAGACATTAAGATAAATAGAATAGCTTAAATTATTCAATCATTATGATTTGGAGATACTATATCACCAAGTGAAAAATTAGAAGTAAATACCAATTCTTTAAGAAGTGAAAATGTTTATGGCATATAACATAGAGGAAGTTTGATTAAATATTTAAATAGATAATTGAGAGATATGTGTTATATCCATAACAAATAGAACTAACTTTTCTCTTGACATTTTGGCATATCCATTGTAAGAAGTTGTTGTCCTAAACCAACAAGCTGACGTGTGGAAGATTAAAACCTAAATATTTGTAGGTATGAAAATGAGGTTCGTAACCCCAAAAACTCATATTTCACTTATTAATGAACATTTTTGATAAAACATTATATTACATACAGATTCCAAACTTATATCTTACTTTTGGAAAAGCTTTCTTGATCCATGTGAATTCAACTAATGTCCAACATAACATTTTATGCTCAAAGTCAAAGTCAATGAAAGAGAATATTTAAAACACTTAAGAATATATTAAGACTATAAATTATATTTTAAAGACAACTAAGATAAGTATTTCACTTTTAATTTACAATAACAATTATGTATATCATAGAGATGACATGATGCAAAGTGCTATATAATAGAATGGGTTGATCATCATTATAATTTTATGAACAAACTAAGGATACTCTAATTCATTTAAATATGATTTTATATTCAATTAAGAAGATCTAAAAAATTAAAACAATAAATTAAAAGGAATCAATTTACTCCACAAAATTTATGATAAGAAAATTAAGAAAGTGGACTTTTAGGAAGAGGATCATGTATTTTTAAAGGTAAGTCCTATGAAATGAATTACAATATTTTGAAAAAGAAAAAAATTAAAGACAAGGCATTTTGTGCTTTTGTAGATTATTGTCATAAGTTGTTTTGTTATTTAGAAGATAGTTTTGTCATTATCATTGTTAGAGAACATCATGTATTTTGTTTTTCAAACTTAAAAAAACTTTTTGCTAATGGTACTTTTATATGTAAATGTGATCAAAGAAGCATAGTGGTCCATCCAAAATTATTTTATAATGAAATGCCAATGCATTCTTAACAAGAGAAATCAAGAAAATACGAAAAATGAGCACTTGTGGACAAGTAATACTAACAAACAGATACTTGGAAAGTTAAGGAAGAGAAGTTTCAGAGACATCCCAATGTTTTGTGAATTTGAATGATTAAATGTTTCTATGGAGGGGGATTTACAAAATATCAAAAAACCTTTAAGATTCATTTAATGCTTATTGAAATAGTGTATGTGCATGAAACTTTATTTTAATTGTCATGAAATGAAATTTGCATATGGATATTTTTGTATAACATCACAACAACAATTATTTGAAAGGACTAATAACATGGAGAAGAAGTCAAAAATCAATGAAAAAAAGGAAAAAGAATCTCAAATAATAATTCAACATGAATTGCATGAGGATATGTCATAAAAAGAAAATCCAAAACGTATTATAAATAACATTAATTTAATTCTAAGGGAATTTTTAAAGAAAAATAATCAAAGTGCCAAACTAGAAACATATGAATTTTTTGCTAAAATAAAGAGTTGATGTTGTAGTTTTTTATGAAATTTGTCAAACGACTTTTAGATGTCATTTGGAGTAGAATGTGAAAGAAATAGAAATCTTTACAAGGTTTATATAGCAAGGGGCATCTAACAAAAAACATTTATATACCAAAAGTGGAGAGCACCAAGAAGAATCTAATTGATAAATAAAATAATATAGGTAGGAGTGAAATACAAAATTTTTATAAAGGATATGAGGAGGAAGACAAATTAGATAATTTTGAAAGTACCTTTAAGAAAGATGAGACTTGTTATTGTAAATTATGACCAAATAGTTCCATAAGCAGATAGAATGTCCCAAACATATTGTAGAATAGACACATTGTCAATATCAAGCGATAATCAACAGTTTGATGTTCATTTCAAAGAGTATTGGATGGTTTATGCATAGTGTTTTTAAACCTTAGTTATAATGCTTTGTTTGGTGATAAAATGTGAAGTTTAAGTAATGAATTTTTTAGTAAAATAATATGCAATGTTGTCTTAAGATCTAAAAAATTGGTTCATATTTATTAGTTATTTCTTGAATAAGGGCTAGAATTATATAGAAAAATATTTATCATAGCCACATAAAAGTCAAGATAAAGTTGTTTCAAGCACTACTTCAAAATAACTTAAAATAGTTTTTCAAAATTGACTAATCTAATGGCTTAATTAATGGCAAGGGAATTAATCATTATGTGGGACTGATTGATTCCATCAGCCCCTATCTATGAAGTTCTAAATTGTCAGATCAAAGACTATAAAGGTGGATGAGTTCTTTCAGTTGGGTCATGGAAGATTAGAACTTGGCCAATTGATCTAGTGGGATGAGATCTAGATCGTTTGACTCATCGATAAAAAGGTTGGAAAAGACCTCATTAGTAGGATTCAAACATAGAGAAAGATGAGTCACTCGATTCAATGATAGATTATTTCAAAAGGAAAACAGTATAAAACATTTTCAATGAAGTCAAACATGATCTTGGTCATCCAATTTTGAGGCGGGATCAAGCACTCATAGTTGATGAAACATTTATCATCTAATCAAAGCTTGAATGGTGAGAAATAAAGCATGGATTTAGTACTAAGTTATACAATGTATGTTAGTCCCACATTATTGAAAGGAACAGTTGTTTTCTCCTCATAATACCCATCATGGGAATATAATGCTATCCAAATTGGGGTTGGCTACCCTCTTCAATGCTGGGGATTTCATCACCTTGGACACTCATATGTTTATAGGTCATTTCATGGTTAGGGGTCTGATGTGACCCAATTTGTATGCCAAATTCAAGATCATTGCCTTTCTATGTCTACCTTAACCTGATCTGGTTTAAGTTGCACCCTCACTAATTTTCTGGCCTATTTTCAACCGGATGCTTAACTCGATGTTACAAGACCAAGTTGGTGTTTGTTGACCCAAGTGCTTTTGCACTTCAACAACTTGGGGGACTACCTTAATTTTTTTTAATTAAGAAAATTTAACATTAATTAATTTTTTTAATTATAGTTTAATAATTGACATTAAGTTTGGCAAACATGCATTACATGGAGTTAATAAAAAAAGATTGAATGTGATATTCTGTCCACTAACTATGTCTGCAACAAAATCCCATGTGAGAGATAAGGATCGAAGTTGGAGACCTTCTACTAGAACTTTCGTTAACTAAACAAATTCTTACTTACACTAATGCCCATAACTCTTCACCCACCATTTTACTCTCCTGATCTAATCATCAAACCATCATCTATCTCAACAAGGCTCTAAATCATATCTTACTATCTTATTACCCATTTAAGCCAAACTCCCCATTAACCTAAAAACTAAAACCTCATTGCCCTTTCTATCTTTAGTACTCTAAACACAAATGCTTATGAAACTCTAAGATGTTATAACCAAAAAGATATCTTCTTTTAGTGATTGTCCTAAATTTTTTATTTTATTTGTGTGAAATTGGATGTGATAAAAAACCACTTTATATGATTTTATGCTTAATTCTTAAGATGTCACCTACATAGCTTAATAATCTACACTACAATTTTGAAATGCTAATCTTTAAATAGCTCTAAAGTATCATACACTCTACCTAGTCCTAATTAATGCACAATATCTTTTCATATTCTATAATAATCTATTGAACATCTCTAGTATTATAGGCTCAAATTTAGACTATCGTAAAATTCTAAATCAATTCTACATCAAATAGGCTTCCATTAATAATAACACTCCTTTACTATTGCCACTAAGACCATAGCCTTTTAAGCCACATCTTTGTTACCTTTGGCTAGCTTTTAGTTTCTTTTGCAAAACACTATATTTTACCAAAGGCAAAGTTAAAGACATTTCCCTCAAGTATACTACTTGTTTGACAATGGAGAGGTGCGAGTCACCTCAATGAAAATAATGCAATATAGCTTACACAATTACTACAATAATTTATTTAATTTACAAAAGAAATAATATTACCTAATAATTAAATACTATGAAAGGATGTTGCCAAATTAATATATAAAACATCAATATAATAAAAAAGTTAAACAAGTGAATCTAAATTTAATATCAGTAAAGCCAACTTTCCATTTTCTTGTTTTATATAAAAAATGACTTAATAATAAAGTGATTACCATATTCTTCAAAAAATTACTTCCATTTATACGAATCAAAGGAATATATGAAAAATCAAGAAGTTCCAATAACTCAATCTCATTCTAAAAGATATTAATAAGTATTAAATTACAATTTTATCAATAAGTGCCTATCCAATTTATTCCAATTTGCATAGCTCAATGTATCTTACTTATACAAGTATATTATAATATACAATTTGACAAACCTACTTTAACTAATTTCTTAACTCTAGAGAAAATATTGTATAATGCAAGACTATAGCATATAATACATTGTATAAGAAACACACAATAGTAATCATGAATGATTGTGATTACATGAAAAGTAGATGGAACAAAAATTACACAAATAAGACCAACAAATGCCAAAATCATAGAACCTAACTCATATATAAGTCTATATCATAATGGGATGACATTAGTATTGTACTAATATATTTAAAATCTATCTATATATGATTTTTAAGATTTATTATATTAATACGATTATGTAGTATAGTTTTACAACATTGCACATTTCAACTCAATTAATCTAATTATACTAGTATGACCTTAACATCATAAAACTACAAAAAAAATTAGCTCACTTATAAATTAAGTCCTCAACTCTTAACACAATCTACACTGCCAATGACTTTATTGTATTTATGCGACATTTCAAACTTTACGTCACATAATATCTATTAGCTTCACATTCAATTATCAAAAGATTACATCATATGGCACCACATATGATATAATTTTGTATGAATTGCTAAAATTAAACTCCTTAACACAAATTACAAATATTGTAGTTGATAAATGTCTCGCATGATCACATTCAACTTAATCATTATTCGATGTCATGCAATGTAGATCAAATAATAAGATAGTTGATTGCTACAAACACAAAAGGCATAAGTAACATGTTGTTTTTATTGCTTTTGCAAAATATAATAGTCAGTCCATTTAACACTTGAAATCTATATAATAAATTTTTATTAAAGGACATTTATATGAATGTAAATATGTATTAAATGCATGCTCATACTCACAAAAATTTAACATTCATGAGTACTATATTACTATCACATTTGTCATACAAATATAAAGTTTTAAGTTTTATAATTCTAAAACACAAAGTGTACAATACGACTTTTTAATAGGCAATTGTTTTATCAGGGGTTTAGAAAATGACTCCTTCATTTATAGCTAGGGCTGCACATGAACAAAGCCACTAATACTCGTTGACTTATCCTCAAATGTTGATTACTCCATCTAAACTTGATTAAGTGTTTTAATTAATTAATTCAATATTTGATTTTGTGTTGTATGACTATAAAATAAGTCAAAAACATCATTAATAAAACAACGTACGATTTCATTAGCATCAAAAAAGTGTTTGGAAAACCATGTTAATAAATTAGAATTATTTGTGTTTCACTCAAAGAACTTCTTTTCAATATATAAACTTATTCCTCAAAATTATATTTCATTAAAGAGTTTTAGCGGTATTGAAAATATCATAATGATTTATTGTAAACAAAAATGTCAATTCTTCAAAGATGCATAGCTTTTTTTTGTTATGATTAAATAAAGTATTATTATAATCTTAAGTTTTATAACAAATATAAAAATCAAATAAAAGATACATCAAAATTATAGTAAAATACTTATATTATTTTCAAACCACAATAAAAATTTCTTTAAAATGGAAAAATATTTCACTGGAAATAAAAAAATTAAAATTCACAAGAATTTTAAAAATATTAAAATAATATAATACTCAACATATTGAAAGTTGTGTAAAACAAATTTATTAAAAAAAGTTAAGTCTTTGAAAAAAAATATTGCATATAATTAATTTTTTTTAATTCTATGCCTAAAAACATAGCAAAAGATTAATTTAACAATCCAATTTATGCAATCTATGTTATTAAAGGAAATAGCAAAAAAATAAAGAAATAGAAATTTATCTTCAATGGTCCACTTTAAAATTCAAATAAATATTTTTACAATATATTGATAAACATATACAATACAAAAGATTCCCTTTAATTTATAATATATCAAAAATTTTCATATGTGTTAACGAAAAGATAGTTTGTCATGTATCTAAAAATGTGTTAATACAACCAAAGGGTCATATACAATGAAAATATATAAAGTTGTCAAGATTTAAAAATCTAAAATAGTTTTATTTATTTGAATAATTGGTTAGAAAGTAAATTTAATAAAAAAATTTAAGGAACAAAAATAGATAAAAACTACTGAGATAAATGACAACTTAAATTTCGTAGATTTATCTGAATAACATGTGAAGAAGTGATTCTTTTGTTTACAAATATGAAGTCTTAAAAGGTATACATCATTTATTAATACAAGAATCATAAATGAGTTATTATAAATTTAAAAACATAAATAGTTTACAAAAATGTAACCATGTCAAACAATTAACTTATGAAAAAATATTTTATCTTTATATAAATAATACAATAGTACAAGAAAAAAAAAGCAACACCAATATAATCAACATATAAATTATTTTGTATATTTACACCAAACATTAACAAAAAACTTTTCTAAATAATTGAATTTAGAAGAACTTAAAATTACAATAAAAATTAAGATCTAAAAAATTTAAAAATGCAAATATCTAGAAGTATAATGAAATACGCAAAATAATTTTTGTTTTGGAGTACATGGAAAGTGCTATAAGGCGTTAAATGATCTAATTAGTTAATAAAATATTCAATGATATAATAAGAAAATTATTCAAGTAATTTTAAACCATATCAAAGAAGATACTTTAAATAAATCAAAAAACATAAAAAATTATTTAAAATAAAAAATTTTAAATTATATTCTTTTCATTTCATAAAAATTATGTCTTTTAAAATAAAATAAGTCTAACTAAAAAACATGTCAAACAATTTGACATTTAAAATAGAAACAAATTATGCAATGAAAGTAAATAAACTCACAATTGCAATCTGAAATATTTAAATGTAAAATATGTATGAAAATAGTATAGGTGTTAAAAAAATTAAAAATAAACAGAGCAAAATGATCAAATAATAAATGCTCCTTACTTTTCAAAATCTACAGTGTAATAATAAATGGACCTAATTTTTAAAATACTACGTTTTAATGTCAAAAAAATTAATAATTTTTTATTATATATTCATTGAGAAATTGTTTGTTCAGACTTTAAATGTTTTCAATAATTATGTAATAGTTGCACTATTGATGTTTTAATTAAGATGTCATATTTTTCTCAAAATATAACTAAACTAACAAAAACCAATGAATCAAGAAGCAAAGCTGAAAGAAATCTACGTATAAAGATTGAAATTTGTCCAGCATTATGCAAATTGTTTAAGACAATTTACATATAAAAACTTAATTTTAAAGTGTTTTATTTACCTTAAATATTATTATTAATACTTGTGTAATATTGTTATCTGAGTTGCACCCCTATTATATTTTTGTATTAAGAATATTTTATTGACAAATCATGAATAATGTTTTGAAAATTTAAATATTTTTTTTTTCATGTATATGAAAAATAAACCTTTATAACTTAAATAAGGTTATACAACTATCAAGGAATATAGAATAACCTAAGTGAAAAAATATCTAAAATTTTAACATTTACTTCAAAATTAAATATAATAATATACAAAATTATATGACAAAAATATTATATAAATTAAAACAATAATTTATTTATAATATAATGATAAATGTGCTAACCTACAAAACATATTGATACAAAAATAAAAAATTTAAAAGCATAATATATTACGTTCCTTACAACGTTTAAATATATTTGCAAATATGCCAAAAACAAATGCTATTATTGTTCAAGCTATGCAAAATGCTCGAGTTCATAAATTAATAAATTATAAAAGCCATAGCATCAATACATTTAAAATTTAAAATTTTTTGGGAAATATATTATAAAAAATTTCATAACGATTTAGTTATTAATAATTTTTTTTAAAAAAAATATAACGAAGTAATAATTACAAAAGTAAACATCGTTGAATATTTACAATTAAAACAATTTTCTAAATAAGTAATAACTTTTCTCCCATTATTGTTAAACAAAAAGAAATTCAAAAAATAGAAAAAGCAAAACATTAAAGATCATAAAAATAATATTGTGTGCAACTATACAAGCATAGTAAATATGCAAATATAATTAGAGTATAAAATAAAAATTAAACCTATTGAATAAACTATCATATCTAATTGTTCACAATTTGAAAAACATAATATAGTAGTTTTTTAGAGCAATTTAATATTAAAACGTTCAAATAAAAAAAATATGTCAACAATTAAAACAATATGTGTAATAATACATCAATATATGTCGTTTTATTATTATAATCCCAAGAAATATCTTTGCACACCTCCATAAAATTAAAACATTTGTAGTGATTAATAAAACTAAAACATAAACATTGATACATAGAATTTTTAAATATTCAAAATTTTATGCATAACATAATAAACATAATTTTTCTTGTTGTATCTCGAACTTTATTTTTCTTACAAGTAGAAAATGTGTAGTAAAAAACTTTCAAATCAAATATATAACATTAAAATAAAAATAATTATTGCAAAGAAAATATTTTTAATAAGACAAAAAGTTATTTTAAATATTTAGTTATATATATATAAAATAATAATAATAAAATTGATAGTGAGATCATATATTAAATTTTTAAAAAACATTTTCATAATACATAAATAAATTATTTATTGAAACAAATTTATTAAAAAATATTTTAAATATATATATATATATATATATATATATATATATATAACATGTGGTATAAATAAAAATTGTGACACAAGAAAACTTTTAATTGTAAAATTTTTATGCGACCCATTGCATATCTTTATATTAGAAAATAATGACAGTCATTCATGACTATTCATCAGCTAGTTATAATACTTGCAAGATAATAAATTAGAAAAGTATGTTATGTGGATGCTCTACATACTCTCAAGAATTGGATATTTTTGTTTTATGATGATGTCTCCCACTATCATATCAGACAAATAAACTTCACAGTTGCCTTTACTATTCATTTCTGAATAGATTCCTACAAATGACCATGTGTGTTGGATTTTGCATATTAACTATGTTTGCTTGCTTATTGAACTCAGTTGGATCAAGTAACCTCAAATTGAACAACTAATAATGTTACATAACGTCAATTATTGGATGTAACACTCAAAAACTATTATAATGTTTAACATGAAATAAATATAGCATATTGCAACATTGTCAAGTATGTCATTGCCAATAAAGGTAGCATATTGGATCACAATATTTAAAGATTTAATAATAGTAAAAAATCTTTTATACTTAAAAACATTTGATAACATAAAAAATTAATTTCATGGGAACATTAAAATATTAGATATTATGTGATATCAAAAACATTTATGTTTCATATCAATTTGTATAATAACTAATTTTTCATAAATCAGAAATGAACCTAAAAAATTGTAATTTAATTCAATAATTAAATTTTCAATATAAATATAATAAGTAGAAATATATTAAAAAATTAAACAATATCATCAATAAAATTAAATATTAATATATTAAAAAATATAAATTTTACGCAATACATGAATAATAAACCTCTTAATACTGCATGCTAAAATCACCTACAATACAAATAAAAGATATTAAAAATTTAAACTTATTCAAAAAAATATTAATATAGCAAATATTTAAAAATGTAAATGTTATTATTATAAAAAGTGTGCAAAAACTTTAGTGATGACATATAAATATATAAATTAAAATAAAAAAAGTATAATAATAAAGGGAAAGTACATGGAAAAATAAAAAGAATAATAAATTAGTGTTCATTTTCTCATATAACCTTTTGAAGATATATGTGATGATAAACATGGGGAAGACTAATGAAGATGTCAGCTGAGCTTTCCTCTTAATGTTGAATATACTTTTTACTATTAATGCCAATTCTAAAACAATATTGAATTGTCAAATTAAACTCTAATCTCTCTTTTATTTGTAATGTCATATTCAATATTTTTTGTTCGTTATTTATGTTTTTATTTGTGTAATAAAAACTAATTTTTAATAATTTAAATATTTTTAAGTTATTTGTTATTTCATTCGATTTTATGAACTTCAAAATATTTTTATTTTTTTACATATATGTGCTTTTTATGATAACACTTAATATATTAAATCACTTTAATATCATGCATGTTTAATCATCTTCTACTTTTAAATCCAAAAACGTCTTCTGCAATATTTACTAGAAGATAAAGAATAGTCAACTCAATTTTTTTATCCATAGAATTTGATAAATAATTTTGATTTTTTTGCTATTTGTCATTATAGTTATGATCGATTTTTTTTAAAGTTTTCTTATATATATTATGATATTTTCAATCTTTCTGATGATACGTCAACTTTTTTCAAAAAAATTATATCTTTAATTTAAACCTTTTAATTATTTAATAGTAATGATGCACATTTTTTATTTATTTTTTTCAAAACTCCATGTAATGGAATGTTGTACAAAGCATACACTTTTGAACTATTTACCACCTATTTTTAATTCGACAAATTTATGTCAAGAATTTTCTTTATTTTTGTATTTTGATTTTTGTTTAATTACCTTAAAACTTTTTAAAATAAATTTATATAATACAAATAAAATTTGATATTATATTTTATTTGGACAAAACAATCCAAATTGTTGTAATTTAAATGAAATTGTTTAATTAAGGAAATGATTATTGTTATAATTCTTTAAAGCTTTAAAAATTATTTTATACCATGTAAAGAAGGTTCTCGTAATAGTGCAATGATTGAAAATAAATTATTATAAATTAAAAAATGTAACTTTAAAAGTAAATAAATACACTTCATTTTATTCATTCAAATTTTTTAATATTATAATCTGATCAAATAATACACCAAACTTCTCAAATAATTGTTAAAAATTACTATAATAAAACCTATGCTTTTAAGGTTTTTAAATAACTTGCTAACATTTTTAATAAATGATATAGTAATAATTTAAAAACCATAAACAAGGAAAAAAGATAAATAATATACAAATATAAAAAACACAAAAATAACAATGGTAACAAAAAAGTAAATTTTTTAAATTTGCTGTATAAAGCTTGATGCTAAAAAATTTAAAATAAAAAATAATAAACATAATATTTCAATAGCAGTAATAGTAGTAGTAGTAATAATAATAATAATAGTATACAAAAATTAAAAATATTAGCCTTATAAATTATATACACAACATAGCCATAAAAAGTGGTATCTACTGTATAATTTGGATAAAACCTTAATGCATTAAGCAACTATAATGATAGGATTTAAAAACAATCATTTAATGCATCAAAATTTACATTTTTGAAGAAACTTTCTATTTTTAAAAAGGAAAAACACTTATAACAATTAACAGTAATTTGTTTAATATAAGATAGATATAAATTAAGAAAAAAAGTATGATGACATAATTTTTATTATAATGATATTATTGTCAATTGTTCACTAAAACATAAAAGGTTTATATTTTAAAAATTAATGTTAAATAATAATTCACTAAACTAAGATGTGTAAGTTCCATAAACAATTGTACAAAAAAATAAAAAATTTATGTAAATAATAAAACAAAGTAATCAAATAAAAAAACCCAAGACATTTGTTAAAAAAAGGACAAATATTAAACATGACATATAATGAACCAGCTTTTCAATTAATTTTAGGTTCAAAAATTCGATAAAAAAATTAATGGTGCATACATTTTTAAAAAAAAATACATCAAAATAAATAATTTACCCAAAAAGATAGTCATTACCAATGTAAAAATTATAAATACATAACAAAACTTAAATATCATAATGAAATAATTGAATTACCAACAAAAAATAATATAAAAAATCCTTACATGATATTGCAAGTTAAAGAAAGTTAATGTTACAAAATAAAACAAAATTACTAAAATACACTGAATAATTAAGGTAATGGAACACTCAAAACATTAAAATTTAAATCTATATCTTATTTACAAAAAAATATTCTTATCATGGTAACCATAATAAATTTTTATCAAAAAGTTGTAAATTATTAATTTATTTAAAACAAATAAAATGATATAACCTAAGTGCAAAAAAGTTAAACAAATAACATAGCTGTGAATCAAAGGAAGGCTACTACTACTATAAAAATGATTTAGTTGGACATAGATAATGCCTATGAGTCTTGTTGGGACTAATTAGTACACAAAATGATTCATGTCAAGTATTAGTACAAGACTCACAATAGTAAAAAAATATACTTAAGGTTAATAGAGGTAGAGGATGATTTGGACAACCAATGTGTGAATAAATGCGAAGTAATGGATAAGCTTATAATAATTGATCCTAGTATGACAATGCAAAAAGACAAGAGGAGGGCTAAGATGACTATTTAAAGATAGTTTTCTCACCATTCATTTCTTTTATTTATATGTTTTGTTTTCAAGTAATTATTCAACAACAAATTAGAATTTTTAATAATTTTGTTTCTTATGTTAGTCCTATTGAACCATTGTTTCTTATGTCATTTTTTAAAGGGAAAAAATCATTATGTTGTTTATTAATTTTTTTGTTGAGTGTTTAATGTCATGTATCTTAACATCAACTAGTTTCATCTACTATAGAGCTCCATTAAATGATTCATTGGCAAAGCTACAACTGAAATTAAGTAATTGTGTTGGAGACATTGCCTAAGAATTTCTTAACTTCAAATTTTAGAGCTAATAGATGGAGCTCTTAGTGTAACAGTTTCCCATCTAGAACATGTGCTCTATAATATACTTAGGGTTAATATTGTTAAACTAATCACTTAGTACTCAAATGACACATAGGTTTACATTGTCTTACTCATCGTAAAGGGCATTGTTTTGTGTGATCTATATATAAGCAAAAATGTCAATCTTTATCATAAAAATAGGATGTGAATAAATTACTAAATAATAGTTAATTGTTAAAATACAAAATAGCTATACTACTCATAGGTTTAATCTTTAAACATTAAGAATTGAAACTATGTTAACACATAGTCTTCAATTCAATATGCATATTGATCACACAATGTCATGCCCTTTAAAATTATTATTTTTTTGTTGAACACTAGTTATGATGCTTGGTTTGATAACAAAACCTAAGAATTTCTAATTAATTTTATTAAGAAAAATTTTAGATTTTTAATTACTTATATTTATGCTCGTGGAAGAACTTAAAAAACAGCGAATGTTAAACCCTACGAACATCTCGTAGTTGGAGTAACAGATCATTATGCAATTTATTTTGAATTTAATTTTAGAAATTTTAATTTTAATTAAAATTCTATGTTTGATTAAAATTATTTTTACAAAACACAAAAATCAAACTTTTTTATCACTAAAATATTTATTTAAATTAATCATCTAGGAAACCATAAGATTCATAACTTTCATAATTTTAAAAATCATCTTACCTTGATCTCTTCTTCAAAAACCTTCTTCCAATAATGCAAAGTAAATAAAGAAAAAACATCTTCTTCTAATTGACCAAAGCATTTACTTTCATAAGTGTTGAGTGGAGGCATGACTCATGAAAACATATGCTATAGTATCTCATCATGGAACCATTCTTGAACCATTTATGTGCTTATTAAGAAGAAAAGGTCTCCAAAGTGAATTAGAGGGCAGCCAACCTTAAATGTTTGACTACTTATATACCTACAAGTAAAGTTTATATACAACTACCTCACAATTAGAAAAACAATGTCGAACAAAAATTACAAATTTGTTTTGCATGTCACGTAATAAATTTTGAAGAAAATGTGCAGTATTAGATTTTTGTGGTAAGATCGAATGATATAAAATTCATTTTCTTTTCTAAAACACGTAGATCTAAAACCAATTGTTTGAACCTATAGTCATACTAATCAAATGTTCAAATATTCATCATCTTTTCAAAAATGTATAGATTTAAATCAAATCATCCGGTATTGTAATTTTCAAAGATCGAATGGTTGAAGATTCGTCTTCCTTTCTTAAATTTCTAGAATTCAATCTAGCTATCTAATTATTCATTTTTATGATATAATGGTCCACATTAAAATCGATCATGTATTTAAGATTTACCTTGAATCAATCACATTAATTTGGGATTTAATAATTTATGTTAAAATAAAGTAAGTGGCTATCATTTACCTAGATCTAATTACACAATTTGCAATATGATGATCTAGATTTTCAATCGTGAGGCTCTCATTTTTCTTAATCTATGCTAGACTCAAAAAACAACCAATGATGCTTTACAGATTGTAATGGTTATTTTATGAGCACCATTGAGCCACCAAACCTAGTATTGATTGTGAAAAACTATTTCTGAATAGTTATTGAATTCAAAGCATTCTTTTCATAGTCACTAATTGGCATGCTCTACAACTTCTTTTAGTCATTGAAATATGTCTATAAATAGTAGAATTTTTAATATAAAAAATTGGTGAAGGAACAAGAACATTTCAAGCTACAAAATTTATGCCTTAGTAACCTGTGCTAATTATTATTTTCGATTATTTTGCCCATCATTCTTTGACATTCAACTCTGCTTTTTTCATTCAAGTAAAAGAAAAATACATTTGTGCATTGTGATATATTTTATCAAGAATAGGATTATTGTTTGCATCAAATTGAAAACACTTGTTATAATTTTTGTTTTTCTACTAGTCTCATTTCATTAAAAGATTGCTATTGTCCATTTATTTTATTTCATTTTTTTGTGCATTATCTTTTTTTGAAAATCTTATACTAACTAGTTTTGTTTTTTCCTAACATTATTAAGGGAGGCTATATGTTTGAATTTAAATTGAATCACTAAAGATTGTTTTACTTTTTTTATTATTCCTAATTCTTTATTTTTCAAATTCTCTTTAAAAATTTCAAATAAAATTAATTAATTTAAAAAAAATTAAACTTACACAAAAAAGTTTAATAATGATTTATTTAAGGTAAATAGATAACCTAAAATTGTTACTTTAAAATAGTTTTTAAAAATACGTTTTTAAAAGTTGAAATATTTTTTCGAGCAATTCATCCATCTTAAAAACCAAGTTTCAGTAGGTTTATCCATAGAGAATGATTGCTTAAATTAATACTTGAACAAGTTTTTTCAAACATGCTTTTGAAGTGAAAACTAGTATACGGATCTCACATACTAAGTTTGTATAACTTTTTATACATGTTGATTAATATAACAAGTCAATGAGCTTAAATTTATAAAGATAAATAAAAAATTTAAAAATTTTGATGTGTAAGGCTTAAGTACAAAAATTTGATGATATGAGAAGGAGAAGCTTCTTTCCAATAAAATTTATTCTAGTAGAATATTTGGTAGACTTTTGTTGACATGTCAAAGATTGATTCATATTAGTTACTTATTTCATCTTCAATAGTTAAGTCGTTATTCAAAAATTTTGATTATATATGTTAGAAAGTGTAGAGAAGTTATGCAAAAAGCTATAATCAAATAGCTTAAAAGTCTTTATAAATAGGTTAAAATAATTTTTTTCAAAATAACTAATGTAATGGCTAAATAATTTGCCATTTGGTCGACCAAGGCCATTGGTTCCAATTGGAGGCAATACAGACCATCAAATCTAATGCTAAATAAGTGGACGATGGGATAATCAACAACAATAATGGTAGAGTTTATCTCATTCTTTGGATTAAAATAGGATAATTAACAGGAACATGATTCAAGGATAAGATAGAAAGAGTTTTAGTCATCTGATAAGTTAAGACAAAGCTCCAGCTATCAGATCTAAGAGTAAATTATATGAAATCAACATAATTAGTAATCACTATTAGATCTAAGAGATCAAATAGACGATGGGATGGATGATCTTCATTGATTAATAAAGTGGAGTTGAGCTCCATTGTGAATTGGGAAAAATGCATGATCAAATAGAGGTAAGTACTCTCAATTTTGGATGCATATGAGCATAAGAGATTTATTCCCTCATTATAAGAAAGAAAAAATATTTGGACTTTATAAGCACTCACATGGGGCTAACATTCATTTCTATTTGGGGTTGGCTACCCCCTTGTGTGCATAAAAATTCATCACCTAGACGTACTAGTAACATATAGGTTTATATGGATCTGACCTAACCCATACACATACTGGTTCATGTACAACCCAACTCAAATTGATGCCTTAAGCCATCTAGTTTAGGAAATCATAATTAGCCAAAATGGCCTCATCCTAATTTAGTTACAATTATTTCCTGACCTGAGACTTGAAAATGCCTGCTTGAGCTAGCCTAACCTGAGCACTTTATACTTTAGTAGGAGTAGGAATGTGGTAAATTTTTTCATAATTTTAATTTTGAAAAATTTAACATAATTAATTTTTTTATTAAATCTTGTATGAGCAAAAAAACTAAAATGAAATTTGACAAGGATATGATTTAACTAAGAAAAGGGTTATAAGATTAAAAAAAGGAATCCTATTCATTTGTGAAATTAAGGAGACGATTAAAATTTTGATACATGAATATGATTTCAAAATTATAAAAAATGAGTACCTTAAAATGAATAAACTAACTTTTATACCAAAAAATATTTTAAATTTGATGCATATGTCTTTAATCCTTGAGGCTTGTTGAACAATCCAAAATACTTTCAAGATAACTTTTCACCATCTTTAAAAGTGTATGGCTTAGTGTTTATATATAAATCTATTTTACACTAAACAAGCCCATTAAAATAAAATATGAAATATTTAAGACTTTACTCATCAAATACAATTGTGACTTATGAGCTTCCTTTAACAAGCCATCACTTTTTTTGATCATTATATTCTCTATTGAAATATTAGGAATGCCACTCACCTATAGTTAGCAAGTAGGGAAATGCACATTAAAAAAATTACAATGTATTAAAAAAAATTAATAAAATGGATACAAAGAAACATAGAATTTAATTAAATAAAAAATGCTATAATAGATTTATTTATTCTTTGAATGTTGTTACATTTAATAAAATTATGAATTTAGAAATTTCTTTTAATATTTTTAATAAGTTAATGGTAACATAAAATGGTACATTGATTGTTTAAGAAATTAAATTAAATATGATGACATATGATTAGGAGTTATTTAAAATTCTTTCTAATGAATCTATTCAAAGAATGTTTATTTGATTTATTAATATTATTAGTGGACTTGCTAGTTTGGGAATGACTTTATCAATGAATGAACATGTAAAATGACCCTTAGAATTTTGCCAAAAGACTATGAAACTTCAAGATTGCTACAAAAATTTCTACTATAATATTGGATGACTTTATAGGTGAGCTCACGACTAAAGAACTAGAGATAGAGAAGAGAAAAGAAGAAGAAGGTTTGATGAGAAAAATTAAATTATAAACATAAACTAAACAATAACATTAACAGAGAAGAAGATACCTTTGAAGAGAAGACTATAGATGAAGATAGCATAGCTCTAATTTTGGAGTGTTTTTCTAAAATTTTTGGCGTTGTAAGAAGATATGCTAAGAATGGTCCGAAAAAGAGGGAAGAAAATGGGAGATTCTTTGTCGTGAGTGTGACAAACTAGGACATATCAAACCAGCATGTCCTATGGTCTAAGTTGGAATTAAAAAAGAGAAGAATGCAATGATGAAGAGCAAGAACTAGAAAAAGAAAGCATTGAATAAAGACTAAATTGACTTCCAGGAGGCTAACAGAAATGAAGAGAAATAGGGCAAAGATGGGCTATTTTGGATGATGGCTCAAGAGGATCAAGAAGAATAGGAAACATCATTAAATGAAGTGAGGTAAGTTACCATAATGAAAAATAACCTCAAAAAAAATTTATTTGTGTAAGGAATACAAGAAAGTAAAATAAAACAATAACAAATATTTAAGTCTTTGCGAACATAGTAGACATTAGACTGATAGATATATAATAAACATGTAAAAGGCTAATGACGGCTTAGCACAAAAAAATTAAGTGCATGTATCATTAGTTATAGAATTAATGATATTAAATCATTCAAATATGCTTGTTCATTATTAAGTGGAAAACTTATTAGATGAAATATTTTTGTTTCTAATGTGAGAATACTTCATGTTCATTAGGATAATGGAAATGTCAATATTTTATAGGGTCATTATAACATGGAAATTGACTACACAACACATGCAAGTGTTATTAAAGCTCATATTTAATCTAAATTTCCTAAGTTTGCATCTTAGTTAGGGGAAATTATAGTTCATCTACTCAAAAATATGCCTGACCTAAAAAGGGTTTGATTCATAAGCCAAACAATTAGTTTATAATTATAGAAAACATTTTTTTTAAGGCCAAGTAAAATGTGAGATTCTTGGATAGTTGATGTTTGAGACACATGACTAGAAATATAAATTTATTCACCCAACAAGAAGCCTATGTTAAAGGAAAAGTAGTACTTAGTGAATTTTTAAAGAAATATAATAAATGAATAAGTATTATTGAAAATTTTACTTTTTTATTGCTAAAGTTTATTAGTTTAAAGTTTGAAGTATAATTTTCATAACATTAGTCAACCATGTGATAGCAAGTTCCATATTTTATTTGATTTTGTTACATGTAAAATAAGTAAATATGGAAATGTATTAGTTATTATAACTAAAAGAAATAACACTTACTTATATGATTTGAATGAAGTAAATAGTTCTCAAATAAAATTTTTGTGTCTTATGTTAATCACTTCAATTAATTGTGTAGAAGACTTTTTCATGTTAGAACACATACCTTTAGAAAAATGATTAAATATAACTTAGTAAAACATTTAACAAAATTGTCTTGTTGATGATTATGTATGTGTTTTAAACTTTTTGAAATAAATTTTTTGGACATATACACTACTTGAGTATGGACATACGAAATATGGAATAGGTGTATTAGATGACTTTTTTAGGTATACGTACATAATTTTATTACAAAAAAGGAGTAAATTTTGTGGACAAATTCATATCTTGAAAATTAAAATTAAAATGAGCTCAATTACAATTTAGGTGTCATTAGAAGCAATAATAGAAGTGAAACATTTATTGAATATTTTCTAATAATAAAATTTCACAAACATTTTCTAACAACTTTGGCAGAGGAGTAATATCTCTTCTACATTGAAGTGAATGTGAATAATTTGATCTAGTTCAACATATATATTGCATTACTGTTATTGAGAATTGATCAATCTAAGCATGATTTTCTAACAATTAATATAACCTTTTCTACAACCATTTGCCCTTTCATT
The DNA here is from genome assembly GCA_023846275.1 of Vanilla planifolia. Taxonomy (NCBI): domain Eukaryota; kingdom Viridiplantae; phylum Streptophyta; class Magnoliopsida; order Asparagales; family Orchidaceae; genus Vanilla; species Vanilla planifolia. The sequence continues at coordinate 163,812 of JAIUJO010000453.1, forward strand.
TCCTTAAACAAGTAAATAAAGGCACGATGGGTTGAGAGCTCTATAATGCACCATTGGTTGATGTAACCAACCAATTAACTCATTACTTCCTACCTAAGATTGGAGGGACACTTGTGTCCATCAACTGTACTTACTACATTAAAGTATTTAATTTCTATCCATGGAGCTTTCATTTCCTATAATATTTGAGTTACCTTGTGTCAACGTGTTCTTCATTTACCACTTGAGTTTAGCATACACATAGGTATAATAGGCACCATCTTGTTTTGATGGATTATCAATAAGCAAGTCAACTAACTACTCATCCTCATTTAAGGATTCAAAATGGATGCTTTACATCCATAATAGCCAAATCCCATTGGATTTATTCTTAATTTAGTTCTCAATTTCAAATTTCTTAAATATATTATGCAATTAGTTATTGTCAGCCATAAGTTCCATGAGGGCAATTAAAATTACTATTTGTAATGAGTAGAATAAACTACCTTACAAAGCTCTTATTTGTTGTTCCTCTTATATTACAAGCTATGATGTTATTCAATAAAAGTCATTTGTTATAAAATTTGAGAAAATTAGGCACATTTGTAAATCTTATTCAAAATAAGATGCCTCTTTAACCATTTTTAATATTTCTCTTCGAGTGCCTATTCTAAACTAAGTTGAAATCTACCTTTTTAGATTACATTAGACTAGAATTTGTTGATCTTTTAAGCTAGTCATTGTGAAAAATTTTAAAATGATTGTAAGTGTTTTTGTTGATAAGCTTTATTGTAAGACACTACTGATTCAAAAACTAAACATAGTTCTTTATTCTATCTTTGGGTTTTTCTTAAAGGAAATCTAATTATCAATAATTTGGTTAAAACTTTCACATTATTCCATGTTAATTCTCTTGTAAACTTGGTTTTTCCTAAGCATGTGGCAATTCTACTACTAACTGTATTAGCTAAACCATTTGTGACATTTTATACTCCTTCCTTATAATGGAAGACTTTCATTATGACTTAATATTTTTTCATACAACATCCCTATCTAAAATGAATCTATCAGAATGGAGTCACTTTTCACTTAGAATGTCGCCTAATTCATAAATAATGGCTTAGTGAAATTGTATTCATTCATATTTGTTGGTGGTTATTTTAGCTTGCATATTTGATGGCATTTTATTTTTTTTACAATGAAGAGAGGTGTAACATTGGCCATAGAAGTCAATTTAATAACTAAGTTAGCATATCAAATTCATTGCCATAATCTATTTGAGTTTCCAAATTTTTTGTTACCCAAATTCAACTAGGTAATTCCTTCAGTAGATCCACTTCAACACACAACTTGTATATGCTTAGTCTAGTTAGGTTCATAATAGATATAGTCACTTGTATAAGAGTTATTAGAAAAGATCTATGAAATACAGAGCTACCTTATTGAAAAACAAAAACGAAACCTAAATTAGAGCTAATGTCGATTCAAACAACATTCACATGAAACTAATGATGCCACTTAAATGTTGTTCTCCTAAAATCACTGATGTTCCATGCTTGGTTAAGTCAAGATCTCAAACAATCTAAAAATCTAATCAGTACATTTGAGTTATCCTAAAATGATACCTTTTAGTCATTGAAAAGTTTTATTTTTAAAAACACCACTAACATCCCTTTCGTATTTTGAAACATCTATGAAAATTTTCTCATTAATTCAGGCCTCAATGGTGTGTCAATTTTTTTAATTTCTTCTTCATTGAAAATAATTTTTTGTTGACCATTGAAGGTTCTCTTTGGTTGATTTGCACTAGTGAAAGTTAGCTACCTAGCAAACAACCTCAATAAATGAATTGTTAAGAAAGGTGTGGCCCTCAAAACCTACAACAAAAACTTGCTGGCCGACTCGCTTAGTATAAGTAAAGTATGGTTGAGTTTAAGAACTCACCTCCAGGTGTCCTAGTTACTCCACTTTAACTGGAAATTAACATTAATCATTGATAATATCACTACCTATAAATCACAACCATTGACCATTTAACTTTTGGTTATTTACTATTGTAGCTCAGGTATTCAATAAATTAAAAAACAAAGATTATTTGGGATATAGAATATTAAGTAGTCATTCCTTAACAACAAAATAAGTGTGTGCATCATAATTTAACATTATTTGCCACTATAAAATGGGTAATGGTCATGCCTTCTTACATGATAACTTGTGATGAGAACATACACTATCTCTTACATGTTTTGAAAACCATAACTAATCTTTGCCCAACAATTTGTTGAGATTTAAAAATTTAAGATTGGGTTAAATACTTATGAGTCAAGATTTTTAGTAATTAGAAAACAATACACAACATATATATATATAAATATATTTATGGATTTAGCATGTTAGTTCATTTGGATTCCTTATTCTACTTACTTTCAGTAACATAGGATTCATCCCTATCAATTTGGTAAGGCTTAATTTTTTGTGAAACAAAATTAATTGAATAATTGAGTAATATTCACAAATGATTATCCTTATTGATCCTAAAATCTTATAGCATTATAGTTTGTTTAAATAATTATTACTAGATGTTTGAATTTGGGAACATGGATAATTCTTGAAGCTAATTATTATGAATATAGTTCTACTAGATTTTATAACATCTAGCCAATAGTGGTAAATAAATTGTCCAATAGTACTTATATGTAAAATAGATTTTACAGTTAGCCTATATTGTCAATGACCACGATGAGATAATATTATCTACTGGCATAGAATAGATCCCAAATCAAATAGTTAGAGATGTTAATCTTTATGAGAAATAAGGTATTTCATTATTAATTAAACAAAGTTAATTTCAATCCCTACAATAGCTTATATGTAGTGAGAACTACATGATTTCCTAAGCTTTGTATTTAGGAATCCCAAAAAAACGTTGTGTTTGTTAGAGGTACTAGTGTGTGCTGAGTGTTAAGTTTTTTAAGTTCGCATCCAAAACAATGTCACCTATGAATTTGAGCATATTTACTTGGAATTGAACAAATTGTTTTCCTCCAAGAGTAGCGTAATAAGATTTGATGTAGTCTATAGAAATAACTCCATATTACCTTTGATGATACATATGTAAAGCATACAAATTGGTCTTTGATGATAAGGCATTTTCATGCACAAATTTTCTCACTTTAAATTTTGGGAGAGTTTGTGATAATGCATGCATATTTATATATCATGTATATACTAAAACTATTTTTAATCAAATAATTACATTCATAAAAATGAAACTATAGAATATTTTTTATTCTTGAAATCCGAAGTTTACTTTTTGAGCAACCTTTTTTCTAATATCAAATAATTGAAAATTGAATGATGTTCTAAGCAAACATTGTCGTAGAAATTCGTTTTTGCAGGTAATTCATTGCTGAAAGAAACCTTGAAATAATCATCAATTGTTAATGATTCATATTTTCTTAAGTAATCACATTTCATTTCAAGATCAATAATGTGTTTCTCATGCAAAGTGTAATATTTCTTTGCAAAGAAGATATTTCTTCTTTTTTTTGCAAATTTATCATGCAATTCATCAATTGAAGAACATTATTCCTCATAAAATAAAATTTTCAAATTAACTTTGTCACATGTGGAACATTTACCTCAATAATGAGATATTATGCAATAAAGCTGCATTGTATTTTTAGGGCTCCTCCTTCTCTTCCATTTCTTCCCTTTCTTCTTCTTTCTTTTATTCTTATTACATTTTGTTTTTTTTATATTACCCATCTAACACACACAGCATCAAAGAGAGTTTTTTGCATTAACATTGTAGTACAAATTTCTTATGATATAGCACAAAATAAATATTATATCATTTGAATAAAGTTAAGGACTAATGTTCATAAGAAACATTCATAATAAAGTTATGAATATTTCAAACAATTTCCTCAACTTTAAAACAACTTTTTGGACATAATAGATGGAAAGGACTTTGCCAAAATGAAAATTGTTGACACATGAACATTGGTGGGTACTTGAGCATGCTCCCAAATGGGATTTTTCATATTTAAAAAATTAATAATGTAATGTTCCTATAGAGGATCTACTCTATGGTGTTAGGCATATGGAATAGAGAACCTCTCTAATCATAGTAACAACCCACTTTGATACAACATGTTCACTATTCTTTGCAACCAAAGAAGGAGAATTAAGATTAATCAATTTTTTAATAATCCAAAATTTTTCTTGATCTTTATTTTTAGCATTTTTTTCATAAAAAGAAAATATGAAGAAAAGTGTAAGTAAATCACTTAAAAGTTTTAAGATATCAAACCATTAGGCCACATTGAGCATCCATCCCATAGAATTTCATAACTTGGACAATGTAATCACTTCTTCACTCAACATGAGTAGTGCAAGAAGGCTTCAGATCAACATTCTTTAATCAAAAAATTGTGTTTCCAATCTTGTAATAAAAAGAATACAAGTAGCATTTACCTTAATAACAAACTTTACTACCAGCCTTGGAGTAAATCCTTCCAATGTCTACTAACAAAAGTCATTACTTTTGAACAAAATGTTGTGGCACCATGATGACTCATTGTAAGGTTGCTTCATCTGCTCATTAGAAAGTCTTTAGTTATGATCTTTCCTTGCACATAAATGGAGCCAAGGGTTTTTCAAGTTTGTAGTAATAATGAAATTAAGAAAAAATTAACCTTAATTTAATTGAACAGATATGCAATAAATATCACTAATAAATTGAGATAAGAAGTTACAAAAGAAAATCATGAGATCTTTATGACTTTGAATGTATGAAAGTGCTATGTTATAGTATTAGAGGAAAGGAATTCAGTTATCCAAAAATGATTATTTTTAAAGTCAACTAAAAGAGCACCGATTAAATGAAATGATCCTAGATGATTGAATACAATTGAAATCCACCGTACTTTTCTTAACAACATTATGGGCAAAAAAGGAGGTCTATATATAGGAATTTTAGTACTCCTTATTTCATCCAAATGGTTGTATGGCAATTAAGTAAAAATTCTTTTTCCCTCATAATACATAAAACTCTACATATATTTCCTATTATAAACATATTGTTTACACAACAAAGGAATACCTTACATCACTAGAACTTTCACATGAATATTGACCTACCATGTAGAAGCTACATCTAGAAGAGTATTTAATGCTCCAATTCTTCTCATCGACGAGAACACACATCAAAAATATCCTACGTATGTTGGCATTGTGCATTGCACATCTAAGTAATACTACTCACAAACACAGTCCCTTTCTACATGAATGACTCTACCTACATATCATATGCAAGTATCGAGGCCATGAAGATCTATGTTTGATACTAAGTATTGTGTATTTTACTAGTTATGTATATTTCATAACATTATCATAACAGATGTTTGCATTAGACTTTATCTTTTGTATAATTGTAAATTATCATTTTAACGTAATGTTAGTCAATTCAAACAAATGTTAAAATCAACCAGATGATGCTTAATGTGCCATATATTTGTACTATAACATATTAGTGTTTTTTGAGCTCTACTAAACAAGTGATGCATAAGTCAAGTCAATCGAAGCTATGATAAGTATGGTGTGATCTTAACATGAACCTTTTATATAACAAAATTACCTAGATTATTCAAATAGATTAATTTTTTCCAAATAACTTCACAATTGATATGATGAATAATAATGATATAATTAATAATTTCTTTATTCAATCCATGAATAAGGATATTTAGCAATATAATTTATCAATTTAGTGTTGTCTTATAAAATCATGCACAAAAGATTCTTATGCATTATATTAATGTGCATTTGTAAGCCTTTAGTTTTTATAAGATAAGCATTAATACAATCTCTACTTTTGACCCCCTCCATTAGGCCCCATGGGATTCTTTGATACCATCTTTTAGATTAAGGCCATTAAGAAACTTTTTGAAACGTGTGGAATTCAACTCACAAGATGTGATATGACTAGACCCAAAATGGTAGCGAATTTTGAATTATTAAAATTTAGAAATACTTTGGTAGAGTACTACAATGGATCACCAAACATTATATGAATGATTTAAACAATTGAAGAATCAAGAAATAAGAAAGATAAATATGTACTAAAGAGATGTGCTGGCTTAATATAACATGGGTTACCCAACAAAACTATGGAGTTTATTAACCATTAAAATGTCAAGCTTAAGCATATTAGTACTTATCTACTCCTTAGTAAGTGTAGAAAATTTTACAATTTCTACTTACATAAGTTAAAGCATAAACCCCTCTGTAGATTTTCATGAACTAAAATATTGCCCTCCTTTTTCTTACAAGAACTCAACCCCCATTTCTTTTTTATAGTGTCAAACAAAATCTTGACACTAAGCCCTAAGACTGCCCTTCCTTTCTTAAAACAAAGCACTAGATTGGGACTTCCTTTCTTTTAATCCATGTTAGAAGGAAATTATGAGCACAAGAATTATATTCTAAAAATAAGAAAAATATTAAAATTCAATGTACAATTTTTGAGATATAAAATAATGACTCATAACATAATAGTTGAATCACTATTACCAAAGTATATTTTCAAATTATTTTATGAAGCATGTTGTGTTATAAAAATTCTAAGATCTTGAAAAATGCACATCTAAGCTCTTTCAAAAAAATTAAGAAAGTGAAGTATTAGTAAAGTTTAGAAATAAAACGTAGTAGGCTATGAAATAACTTTATAATTTTTCAAACTTAACAATTGAAATAAAAATTTCATGCTAAGTATTAAAATATTAATATTTTTTTTAACACATAAGTAGTATTTATTTTTTAAGCATGTTTATTAGTTTAGCTTTAGAATCAAATTATTATCCTTATGCTTCCTTAATGTTTACTTCAATGCTTGACCATAATGTGATAATTTCTAAACTAATTGCCATGTTAAACATTATACCACTTTGCAAGTTCATTAACCTTTTCAAATAATTCACTCCCTTCAACTTTTATTTTCTATGTTCAACAAACTATACCATTTACATTCCAATTTGATTTTGTTAGAAACCTAGTTTTGGCTAAAGTTTTATTCTTATTCATTAAATTATTTGAGCCATGTTAAAAAATGCCATCATACTAAACTTGAAATTACTATGAAATGGTTTGATGTTCATGATATAAAAAGTAAAGTTGATGATAAAGATTTTTCTTTCTATTGTATATAAACCTTGAATGATCTTTAGTGCATTACATTGAACAGCACATGATTAATGAAGTTGTTTGATGGACCTTCAACAAATCTGCATCTTAGAATTCAACTATTGTTATTGATTCTAATCGAACTAGATGGTTTATCGTCCATAAAACACAAATTTAAGTAGCTAATTAGATTATCAAACGGGAAGTCAAAATAAGATTCTTTTATCAATTTTTATTTACATGAAGTCATTTTTTTCTAATTCCATTTCATAGACATTTTTCTTACAAAATCTTGGATTTTTGAAGATGAAATGTACTTGTAAATATGAATATTATTATTTCACTGGAAGCCTAATATTGGTATATACCAAAATTCAAGTTTTCTCTAAGATTTTTAGCCTAAGGCTTTACATTATTCCTAGAATTTAAAGCTTTTAGATCAAGAAAGGTAATGGGTTTATATTCAATTCTATTAATGCTTAAAATGAATTGTAATTACAGGTTTGAAATAAGGTACAATTGTAGTTCATGACCAATCTCAAATTAAAAAATAATTTATCAATTACATTAGTACTCACTATTACAAATAATGTCTTGAAGAAAAACTCATTCTATGCTTTGGAATCTCAAAAATCATCCACATCCTCAAGCTTATTTTATATCTTTCATATCACTTTTGAAATTTCTACTCTAGTATCACTTGATAGCATAAGATAAGAATCATCACTTATAAATTTCTAGTTAGCTAAATAAAAAATCATGTGCTAGGTATACCTTAAAAACAAAACCATATGCTACTTAAATAGTTTTGTGTAGTCAAAATCATATTTATTCTTTGGAGCACACGGAGTGAAAGACACTAAAATTTTGATGATACTATATCAAAATGTGAGAAGATATTACATATTAGAATTGTCCATAATAGCATAAGGCTCCCTGAATATATTCATGTAACACTAATGATACATAAAACAGTCAATAGGGGGCGATTGAAAAAAGTTTATGAAAATATTTCAAAATTCACACATTAAAAAACCAAGTTTTTTTTGAGTTGTAGTGAATAAAATTAAAAAAAATTTATTAATAAATATTAAGAAATAATATGTAAAAGGAAAGGAGGAAAAAAATATTTTATATGTTTTGGCTCTTACCAAATGAGTAAATATCTACAAACAATTCAACTAGGCTTAGCTTAATAAAACCTTTTGCTCTTTTGTAGTAGTTAGTGAAGAAGCCATCACATCATCTACCATATCATCGGAATTTAGGCACAACCCCCTCCCTTGAGATATGTTTGCCCTTGAGCACTATTATTTCAATAAGATATTAGTAAGTCTCAAACTACAACCTCATGTAGGATGATATGCTAAACTTTTTCTTAGCTCATAAACAATTGAGAAGTGCTAACAATATATTCAAACAAAGGCTTACTCAAAGATGTAATAGGTTTAGAATTTTAAATCTTAGGAACATTGTGCAAGCACAATCTTTCGTAAAAACTAAAGACTTGTACTTATCATTAACATTAGGTATAACAACCTAGAGAAAAAATAGTTCTAAGAATCCACACCATGAATACTCCCACAGTTGGTGAAGTGGCAAGCTAAACACAGACGTAAAATTCCTAGAAAGCCAAGAAAAATCTCTAATTCACTTGGATAAACTAGAAAATCAGACTTAGTTATTAATTATCATAAAATTTAAAATAAAGTGATTAAAAACTTTCTTGGCAATTTGATGCATTTGTGAATGTTGATAATGAGTTGGGATCCTCTTTTTTGAGTCATTTCCTTTCCTTCTAAGGAACCTCTAAAAATACACTATTGGGTTGACTATACATGGCATAGTATTATCAATCAAGATTAAAGGCAACACATTGTTACTTCATCCAAATTTTAATGCTTAAAACATGATTGAGATGGCCATGTAGGTTAGCATGGGTATGGGCAGTATTACAAATGTTTGTGATAATGGTGATGGAATACGATGGATAGTAAAAGTAAAATAGTTCAAAACTTAATTTTAAGCCTTTTTTAAGGTAACTTTCAAATAAAATTTGCATTAACAAAATTATGGGACATCAATAAGGATTTCTTATACAACATTTAAAGCTAAAAATATCTAAAGCATTTTAAATTGATTTTTAAATAACATAAACTAAAGTGTAGATATAAATTGCTATACAAATTAAGGAAAAGTAAACTAAAATGTTCAATAAATAGTGGTTAGCTATAGCTAACCCCATTAACAAAGATAATAGAGATTATTCAGAAGTAAAGGGGCAAATATTGGCACTACTTTAAGTCCAAATAAGAGTTGTACACCTCTAATATAAACCTTTATGTGCAGTATGGGATGCCACTACGTCGCACTCCCTAGGCTAGTAAGAGCTTAACTCTGTAAAGCTACAATAAAATCTCTGATACTTCTTTAACATCTCTATGTTTTGGTAATGAAGCTTTTACCCAATAATCCAAGTGTCATTAAATATGGGATGTTCTCATGAATGTGCCAAAATTTTATTGCACTTGATTCTATGTTAAATGTGTTTGATTATCTATAATTTGCTCAACCTGAATATCAGGTCGCTAGATGTTTCTAAATGTATTAGTTGGATAGGTTTACTTGGCAATAATACTGAAGGCTCAAAAGATTAACTATGTATTAGGTATGGTTCTCTATAAGAGACAATATCTTGAATAGTAAAGATTATGTTATTTTCATGATCTTTAGTTAAATCTAAAACATACATGTTAATGCTTAATCTTTTTTACAATTCTAAATGGTCCAAAATTATGATCATTTAATTTTATAAGATTTTATAATGGGAATCTCTTAGAACTCATATAGAACAATTCATAATCATCCTCAATATACTCTCTTTGTTTCCTACGAGCATTTACTAGTCACTTATATATTTCATTATTTAAATTAATTTGTTCAATGTTATGTCGATCTGATGATAAGATGTGATGACAAACTCTCAAACCCAATGTTTTATTTTTTTAAGCAAATTTAGTGGATACCAACAAAAGATCCTAGGTTGAAACATATTCCATTATTAGGTTTTCAGGAAAATTAATGAAGCTTTAGTTTACTACTTCTTTTCGCACATCTATCTAGGATTTTATGTTAATAAAAACTTTTGCTTCATTCCTATTTAGTGACAAAGTGATTTGTAGAAATAGTTAGTAAATCTTATATCATAATATAAATAATTTACTACATTATTCTCCACTCCCACCTTATGTTTTAAAGAAAACATAACTTTTTGTAAATATTCAAACCATTTACCATGCTAATGACTTCAATTAATATAACAAAAATAAAGAATAATATAGGCTGAATATTCTTAAATTAAAGTGCTTCATAATTAAAATAAAGAACAAATTCTTGGGATAATAGATATTATCTCTAATATATTAGGGATTAAATTATCACATAATGTTGTTTTTAAAAGGACTTCTTCCTTTTTCATTTACATTTTCTCTAATGAATGTGATAAGAGGACAACTTTTACATAAGACCTCATTAATGCTAATTCCTTAGGCACTCATCTTCAAAGGTATTGAAAAGTCTAATAGTTTAAGGATTGGTGCTTGATTCACAGCTTCTTTTAATTTAGCGAAGCTACTTTCACCATTTTTCCCAACCTAAACTCACCCATTTTAATACAATCTACAAATGAGGCTACAATCATGCTTAGTCCTCGCATGGTCCATTTATAAAAAGTGGCAAAGAAATGAAAGTTATGAACCTAATGTAAATAAGTTTGAGTTAGCAATTCAAAAATGGATTTAATCTATTTAGGATTAGTAAATAATTCTTCATTTGGAACTATAACGCCTTTTGATATTCTTTTCATAAAAATTAACAATTTTAATTACTAACAAATAAATGTTGTTCACGTAATGTAGTGCATACCTATCTATGATGTCTTAACTATTTAAATGTGTTAATGTGAAAACTAATATATAATCTAAATAGATAAGTACAAAATGACCTAAGGGCACAAAACTTGAGTCATAAGTCTTATAAATGTACTTGGTATATTCAAAAATATGAATGGCATAATTCGTCATCCATATAATCCATCTTTTCTTTTAGAAGTAGTCTTACATTCATCACTAAGAAGATTTAAACATAATAGTATCCACCTTTAAGATCTATTATAGAAAATATGGTGGCACCAACAATTTGATCTAACAAATCATCATGTGTAGGAATTGGAAACCTATACTTAATCATTGTTTTGTTAATGGCATAATATATATGCACATGGACTAAGTTTCGTTATTTTTTGGAGCAAACAAAGTGAGGACATCACATGCTCTAATACTTTTCTTAATAAATTCCTTTTGAATGAGATCATTTACTTATCAAGTAAGTTCCATATGAGCAAATAAATTTAATCAATCATTTAGTAAATGTGGTAGTGATGTGTCAAAAACAAGATCAATAGTATGCTAAATATCTCTTAATTAGAGCACTTAGAAAGTCATCAAGAAAACCTTCACAAATTCTTTTAATAGTGGTCTAACTATGGTGGTTCGGTGGTTATACTAATTAAGATTTTCCAATTGTCGTAAACAAGATAACTTCACCATTACCAATATTCCTCATAATCTCAACTAGTGAAATGACAAATTAGTTTTTCTTTACTTTTACCTTTTATCTTTTTCTTTTGGAGTATTTATGCTAGAAATTCTATTTTAGGGAAGTTAAGGATAAATGTTCCATTTATGGTAGCATCTAAATTGATAACCAAGGTCTTTTTCAAATAAGGCCACCTATATATAGTGAGATAACATTACACCATAATTCTTCAAAATATAGACAAAAAATTTGTGAAATACAACACCTTTGTGTTCGTTAAAATTGATATCTTGTTGATCCAAAAATTGAGTATAAGTGGAAATGGTCCGTGTATTTTAGGTCTATCTTTTTGTGAGTATTCTATGATGTGACAATGATACAACTACCACTACCTAATACATTTGCAACTTTATTCTTAACTCTTTTGTTTTAAAACAAAAGTGAGTTCTTGTAAATATTCAAACCATTTAGTATGCTAATGAATTACATTCATTAGACCAAAAGAAAGAATACAATAGGTTGAATATTATTATAGTAAAGTGCTTCATGACTAAAATAAAGAACAAATTCTTGGGATAATAAATAGTGCCTCTATCATCTTAGTGATTAAACTGTCACATAATATTATTTTTCATAGGAGTTTTTTTTCCTTTTTCATTTAACTTTTCACTAATGAATGTGATAGGAGGACCACTTTTACTTAGGACTCTACTATTGCTTACTCCTCAAGCACAAGTAACTTCAAAGGAGGTTGAAAAGTCTAGTAATCTAAGGACTAGCTTTTGTGTTTTAGCTTCTTTCAATTTAGTAGGGCTACCTCTAACACTTCTCATAATTTAAACGAAACCTTTTCATTATAATCTTGAATTGATGCTACAATCATGCTAAGTCCTCGAATGTACCACAGATAAAAAGTTGGAAGGTTATGAGAACCATGAATATAATGTATATTAGTTCGAGTTGGCCATTAAAAATGGATTATATCTTTTTAGGATTAGTAATTAATCATTGTTTTGGAATTATAAAACCTTTGAATGACATTCTTTCAATAAAAACTAACTTTTAATGGATAGAAAATAAATATTTTTCATGACAATGTCATGCATACTTGTTTAGTATGTCCTAACAATTCAAATGTGTTACATCTATAAATGAATGTACAATCAAAATATATAACTCCAAAATGACCTAGACAAGGAGACAAACCTAAGTCATAACTCTCACAAACTTACTTCTACATTTGATAATGTTAATGGCATCATAACCATTGATATAGCGCATCCTTTGTTTTAAAAGTAGTCTAACATTTATCACAAGGTAGATTCTAATGAAATAGTACCCACTTTTGAGATTTATTTTAGAAAATATGATGGCTCCAACTATTTGAACCAAGAAATCCTCTTACTTAGGAATTGGAAACCTATACTTAATCATTATTTTTTTAATGGCATGACTATCTACACACAAGAACTATGTTTCACCATTTTTGGAGCAAGCAAATTGGGCAAAGCACATGCTCTACTACTTTTCATAATAAATCCTTTTTGAGCGAGGTCTTTTACTTACCAAGTAAGTTCTACAAGAGCTAATAGATTTAATTAGTAAAGGAATTCAACACCTTTGTGTCTATAAAAATTGTTATTTTGTCGATCAATTATATTAAGTATGGGTGGAGATGGTCTGCAAATGTTAAAAGTAACGTTTTCGTAGCATTCTCTATTATGACAATGATACAACTATTGTGTCTATAATGATTTTACAAAATTGCTCTTTAATTTTAGTGAAGATACAAAATATTTCAATTCATCACCAATCTTTAGTTATTCCTCATGTAATCAAAATGCATCTCATAAAGGTTATGGTAATGTATTATATGCAAATTTTTAATCTAGTGCGTGTAATTCTACTTCAACATCCTCATCTAGGTATATGACCTCCTCTTTCTTAACATTATTGCTTTCTTTCTTTTCTTCTTTTTAATTTATGTGTAAGACTCTTTTGGGACACTAGGATATGATGTGCCCATTTATGTGACAATCATAACATTGTACTCTTGCTATAGTAGATGGTTTGTCCAAGGGTTGGATTCAATGAGCTATTAGTATTGGTGATGAGACAGTTTATTTATAAAGTGGAAGTAATAGAATTACTGGATGTAGTGGTATTCATTTTATGGTAGGAAGTGGTCAAAAGAATATAACTCTTACAAGTAATTGATATTCTAAATCATAAGCCACTTTATATGCCTTTTTTAAACTAATAGTATTTCTCAAGTATAACTTAATGGAATATTCTCTCTCAGCCTAACTCAAAAACTAAAATAATGCTACTTAATCTACCTTCTGAAAATCACATTAGAGCATATAATCCTTAATGTCAGTAATGTATTTATTAGAAGTCTTTGAATCTTCGGATAAATATTACCATTCATCTAAAAGTGTAGCTAAATAAGAGGTGAGTGCATATTTAGCTTGTAGACAAATCTTTAGTTCTTCTCACGATTGTGATATTACTCACTTCTAATCAGAAAATTACCTTTTTTAATATTCGAATAAAAGATCTAGCATGTGATAGGAGCCTAAGTTTTTAAAAATTGGTACTTTGACACCTATTATTATCATACCATTCAAAAAATGCTCCATTCTCATTTCCTAGGTTTTGAATGTCATAACTAAGCATCCTTGATTGGTATATTTTCATTAAGATGCACTTGTTTTTTTGATAATATTATGAGATTAAGTTCCTACCAAAGATAAGTAGACCTCACTATGTACTAAAAGGATTATAGATTCCAAGTCCATTTGAAAATTTGCCAAACCTAGAATGAAACACTGAGACACCTGACCTCATCTCCCAATGAGCTACAACCCATCCATGATGAAACTCAATCATTGCTTCCCCCCCACCACCCAATTTTGCCACTCTTTCTACCAAAGTCTCCTTACCTTTCATTACTATTATAGCCATCCACCTTATCATATGTGATCATATTCCTATATGCACACCACTAATGATTTTAATGTGACAAATGCCAGCTCTAGGAAATGATAGAAGGCTAAAACTTAAGGAAATTAAAAATGGGCACCACTAGAAGTGGAGGTTGTGGCTTAGTTTATCTCAACATTGGGAAGCTCACTAGGTTAAGACATCAAGAATTGATAGATTGAGATTTCTTTCTTAACTCTATTGTGTGTGGTGTATGTTTGTGCTTAGTTGGTAGAGCAAATTATCTCGTTAATTTCATTGGTAAACGAGAACTTGGCTTTCTAACTAGCTATGTGGGGTGCAAGCAATATGGTTACTTCACAGAGGGATTATGCCACTTGGCAATGAAACATTGAAGCAATAATAAGTCTATGATTCCCTTAGATATTTTGGCCACACATGCACTACACTTAAGAATTAAATGACTCCATTTCCTTAGTCAAATGGACATCGTGATTTTACAAAAATTTCATCATCATGGTGATGGATGATTGAAATTTTTTGTCTTTTACAATGAATTTCATGTAAGCAATAGTCATCATCTCATTTTGATTATGTCCCTATCCATTGTATGAAATGCAAGTCACTATCAATTTAGATATCGAGTGAATTATTCAAATCACTATGATGTAGGAAATCTATTGTGTGTAACTTGATAAGATGTTCAGTGAATCTTATCATTTAGAGGAAGGAAAAGTCATAACAAAGTTTCCCTAGGTAAAATTGCTAAAGGATCATTAAATAGAGCTATGAATAATTGAATGGTTTGTGCATCCTATGGGGGTGTAATGGCTATTCGATTTCATGTTCTTCTATAACATGTCCTCTTCTTTCCATATAGACCTAGATGGTATGGGAGATAACTAACAACCTATGATAGTGGTGATCCATCAAGAGAGAGCACATGTTAAGTATGGAACCTGTCTATTATGCATCACCAGGTCCAGTTGGACCAAGCAACTAAACAAAGAATGATTCTCAATTATAGATATTTTGACACTCATGTCATTGATGAACATAGTAAAATGTGATACTTTTGTGAATTGTAGAATCCTATGAACCATTCTTTTTTGAATGCATGTTTTGCACAAGGATAGAGCTAATGACATACCTAAATTATTGTAATGCGACTTATCTCTCCTTAAGGAATCCTAGAATTATTGGATTAGGTCCCAGCCCTTACTTAAAGGAGATCAATGGCACCTTGTACTATGGCATAGAGTGTTAAGGTGTTGGGTTATGGCTAGCTATCAAAATGATAAGATGTGGATGCCATTGAGTGTTGTGGCATTGGCCAACAAGAATCATTATTGTAGAGTGACAAGTAGATACTGCTCACAAATTCAACTCTGTGATCCATGTTGTGGAATCATAACCTCTTTTTGAGTGAGGACATACTTTCAGTTTAAACCCAAAAATAATTAGAGAAGGAGCTTACAAGAATTCCTTTATTTATGATAAGAAAAAAAAGGCAATCTTAGTGTGGAAATCATGTAGTATTAAGTCTAAATTGTAGTGTAAAGTGGTATCCTCGATAGTAGGTCTAGCTCAAGTCACTTGGAAGGGGGAATCAGGGAGAGTGAGAGCCCTATTCGACTTGTATTCTATTGTTTCACGAGGCACTATCAACAAGTTGAGTGTGTGGAAATGCAATCCCAATTTTTTGGTAAATTTTATCCATGGATATATAACTATTTGAGACCAATAGTGAACAAGTAACAAATAGGTTAGATGAAAAGTACTTTGAAAAGAGAGCCAAAGAGTGCTTGAAATTATTAAGAGGGAAGTAGATGATAGCTAGTTATGCCCCTTAGTTAGACACGGAAGTTTGCTAGACAATTTCCTACATGACTCAAGGATCAGGAATTTTCTATCCATGATAATTGCAAGAGTTTGAGTAGACATTTCCTTTGGAGAAGTGATCATTGTGGCCAATCACATTGCTCACCTCATTGTGTCATCCATTGGTAATAGCTAGTAAGCTCTCCATTTTAGCCTGTGGAAAAGTAGACCAAGGTGTTTTACATGCCTACACGTGGATGGGTGAGAAAGGCCAAAAGGCCTAAGAAAGTTGATTGTGGGACCCTCATTTGATGGGTGAGCCATCGACTGAACCAATTCTTCTTTGAAAGGTTTGTGTAAGAGCATTCCTTTTAGGACCTAAAATATTGTGAACCACGAGTGGGACAAAGGCAATTGATATTTTTTTTATGCTTGCAATTTTAATGTTGTGAAAATAATTCATCTAACACGTGTATAGCGAAAATGGAGTAATCAAACCATATAGTAGCTAGTTTGCTTCAAAGTTTTTCTCAAGATAACCCGAGTCATAGCTAGATTTCTATTAAATAATGCCAATGATTAGAGGAATTAGGGGTCAATGTTCCCTTGAGTGTTTCCTAAAATTTAAATAAATAAGAAGGCTTAGCTAGTTTGATGAGTTGCTCTAAGGTATCTAGGCTCCAAGTTGGCCATTTTTGGCAAGCAGAATTGGAGATGCAGCATGAACCAAAAGTTGAGCTATGCTGTCCAATTGCATGCTAATCTAGAGCCCACAAAGGGTGTTGGTTTATTAATTGAATAGAATGATGGGCATGGAACCTGAAATTTGCAATGGAGTATGAATCAACTTGCCTTCTAAATGAACTATCCCCAAAAATTGTTGGTGCATAAGCACGCAAACCACTCCTAGTCATTGATGCAATTCAATGACCCAATAACTAAGATGGTATAATGCTAAGTACAAAATGCATTTTGTGAGCACACATGGAGCATCCACTGGTGTAGATCTTTGTGGTAGAGGCAAATATTAAATTGATAACTTTGAAGGTAGAAATAAGAAAAGGTTTCATCTGAATGGCACTTGCACATAGGTCAACCAATACTAACAGATGAGGGAAACTTGTCAAAGAGCTCCATTTCGTTGGAACTTTGAAAGGGAGTCAAGTTAAAATGCTTGAGCTAGAATGTGGTGGTCAATGAAAATGTCAAGTAGTTTATAATTATACACATGCATATGCGCACAAAAAAACGTGCATACACACACAAAACTGCCCGCACATGTACACATAAGCACATGCATAAGCACACCCACACACATGCACAAAGGCACGTGCAAATGTGTGCACACATGCATAAACATTTACACCCATGTACACACACCCACAGACATGTACACTCATGCACACACATAAACACACACAAGCACATGTATAAACATATACATACACAAGCATGCATACAAAAATGCTCATATACAATTAAGCATTTACACACATACACACACACATATGCACACTCAAACACACTTATACATGGACTTGTGCACACACATGCATCTGCTTGTAGACATGCACACAAGCACAAATGCACATGCAAATGCACACACACACACAAATACTCCCAAATATACTAAATCACAAACACACTTACACACATGCACATGCACACACATGCATGCATATACATCCACCCACCACACATAGGCAAATGCATATGCACACAGATATAGGCGTAGACACACACCTACTTGCATGCCCACACACATAGACACACGAACACACACACACACACAATCATAGATGTACACACAAACACACATGTAAACACATGCAAACATAAATGCACCCACACACACAAACACACGCTTCTATACAAACGCACATACACCCATGTGTGCACCCCCATACTCACACACACATTCACATAAACATTTGCATGCACATGCACATACACAAAATCACACATGTGCACACACTCACATGCAAATACACACATGGACACATTCATGCACACACACGTGTGTGCATATACACACACACATTTACACATGCACACACCTACGAACACACATGCACATGCACACAAACACACACATACTTGCACATGAACACACATGCATGTACAAGCATAAATACACATGCATGAACTCTTTCATACATAGACACATGCAAACAAAGATACATAGACAAACATACAATCACATGCACCCACATGCATGCATGCTCATGCAAAAATAATGGCCCATATGCACACTTAGCCATGCATACATGCATACACACACACAAATAAATAAATATAAGCAAGCTTACAAATGCACACACACACATTGTCAAACAGTTGCCCATAGGCACTGACACAAGTACGCATGCATATGCACACGCCAACATGCGTTTGCACATTCACACACTCACATATAGACATGCACATAGATACACACATGCATGCACATGCACTAACACACGTACCTATGCACCCACTCATGCATGTATAGGCATAGGAAAACACACATGTACACACACCTATATTTGCACAGGAATTCATACCCATATGCACACACACATACATGCACATGTATAGGCAAACATATATACCTACACACTCCAATGTGCACAAAAATACACATGCACGAGTATGCAATTAAGCACAATCATGCACGCATGCACAGATACATACATAAGAAATGAACACATATGAATCGCACGCACATACATACATATATGCACCCATATACACACATACACTCAAACATTAATGCACCCACCCATGCACATGCTTTCACACATGCACAAACACACATTCAAATGTACACACATGCACAAACACTAAACATACACATACAAATGCACAATAGAATGCACTCATACACACACAAACAAATGTGCACACTAACCCACAAACACCTACACACATATAAACAAGCATACACCCAAAAGCACAAATAAACATATGCAAACACACACACACATGCACACACATGAGCACATATGCACATAGAATCCTCCACATTCCCATGCATACACACAAGCATAAACACACCCACACACACCCACATATATGCACGAACACAAACATGCACACACATTCCCATGCCCAAACACACATGCATGGACACGCATGCACACATGGACAAACTCATGCACACACATCCACATGCACACACGCTTGAACACAGACATGCACATCCATGTGTACTAACACAAACACATAGAAACATACACACATGCATGCTCTTGCATACACTACACACACACACGTGGGAACACTCGCAAAGATGCACACATACAAACACACAAGCACACACACACATGAACACACACACAAGCACACACACACAAGTAGATACACATGCACATATAGACGTAGTCACACATGCACAATTACACACATGCACATGCACATAGGCACGCTCACACAAACACATACAATGCACCCAAAACATAGACATGTGCCCAAATACACATACAAACACAGACTCGCCCCCTTATACACACACGTAAACCCTCACATACATGCATCCACATACCTGCACACACACAAATGCATGAATACACAAACATGCACTTGCTTTCACACACCCACAAACAAAAAAATATACACATTCACACACATACATGCATGTGCATGCACTCAAACATGTGCACACACACATGCATGCGTGCACAAACACAAAGTTGCACGAACGCACACACATGCACTTATACACATGCACACACTCACACAAGCATGCACAACCACACACATGGACACACACATGCACATATGCACACATGCAAATGCCTATGTGCACATGCATGCATACAAATGAATATAATTATACATGCACAAATACATACACGCACAAAAACATAACTGCATAAACCCACACACACATTTGTAAGCACAGACAAACATGTACATACACATATGCATGCACACACACACATGCATATGCGCATATATAGATTCACATAAGCATGTATGCCCACTTACAAACACATGCATAAGCACACAAATGCATACACACACATACTTTCATATACACACAAACTCACGCACACACACACACATCTACAAACACATGTGCTCATAAACATAGATGCATAAAATAGTATACATGAACACACATGCACGCATAGCCATAAATGCACATGCACTAGCATATACACATGCACACCTACAAACAAATGCACACATACATACAAATATACACACACATACATCTATACTAGCCCAAACACAAGCAAACACTGGTACACATCCACGTGCACACATACTCGCACACACACATGCATAATGAAACACATGCACACATATATATGGAGGCACACACACACACACATAAATGTGCTTGGAACCACACACACTCACTTATGCAATTTCATAAGCACACACATTTGTGCAAAATCACAAACACATGCACACACAAACACATACATAGCACAAACATGTGTGTGCATGTACATGTATGGACATGTAAACAAGCACATACGAACATACATGCACATACAAAGACACACAAGGAAGCACATATATGGTCTCCCACATACACACATGCACACACATATGCACAAACACTTGCACAACACACACGCATATACCCGCTCACACGCACAAATCCAAGCACTTGCACAAACACTCACACAACTGTACCAACACACACATACACTCAAGTATGCACATTCATAACCACACACACACTTTGAAACACACACATAAGTAAACACATACACACTTGCATGCATGTAAAGACTCATGCATACACACACAAACAAACAAATACCCACACCTATATACATGCATACACATGCTTACGAAGCTGATCCAAACCTATACATCCACTTGTACACACATACACATACATGTGCATAAAATAGACAACAATGCACACATAGAAACATGCACACACCCACATGCACATGCATGCACATGCACACATGCTCACAAAAACATACACACCTCGATACACACACAAACACATCCATTAGTATACACACATGCACATGAACACACGTATACAAATGGATGCATACATGCACACACGTACTATCCCTCACAAGTACACACACAGACACAAATGAACTCACATCCACAAATATAATGCTACACACTAGCACACAAACATACATATACGCATACACACATTAGCACAAGCACATACACGGACATGTGAATACTCATATAGATATGAACATAAATAAAAGCACATACACACACATAGACACACATGTATAAACATTTATGCATACACAGTTATATACAAGCACGCACACTCACAAATTTGCACCCACATATAGATGTGATCTCACAGGAACACACACATGCACACTCAGACACACACTTGCACACATACACAAATGCATCATACACATACACACATTCACACAATCATGCATGACCTACACATGTATACATGCACACAAACACAAACATGTCCACACAACATATGCACAAACATGTGCACACTTACATGCATGTACTCACACACAAACACATGTGCAAACATTTAGACAAACATGCAAACATGTACACACTTACATGCATGTACTCACACACAAACACATGTACAGACATTTAGACAAACATGCAAACATGTACACATGCACACTTATGCACACGCAATCACACATGCACACAAGCATGTGCTTGCTAAAACATATGCATAGCACACAAACATGCATGCACCCCCGCACACATAAACAAGAACACAAATGTGCACATATACACATACACATACACCCACACTTACCCCACACATAGATGCCCATGCACACATCTACACATGTACACAAACATAAATGCATACACTCACAAACACACAAACACATACAAACATGCATATATGCACACACACAAACGCATGCAAACACACACACACAAATACATGCTCATGCAAAGACACACACATGACCACATGCACACATATACACACATGCACAAAAGCATTCACACACACAAAAGAACATTCGAATGTGCTTGCATAGGCACATACACATACATGCATACACACACATATGCACAAGCACACACATGCCTACATAAGCATATGCAAAGCACACATGCACATATAGATGCACACACTCATTCACAAAAACATAAACATAGAAGCACGTGCCCATTTACATATACATACTCATACATAAGAACACACATCTACTTACACACAAACACACACACTCGCACCCATACATACTTACAAAAACATGAACACACACATGCATACCCTCACATGTGCATGTGCATGCACACACACACACACACATATTTATATATATATATATATATATATATATATATATATATATATATATATATATATATATATATATATATATATATTTATATATATAACTCATGCATGCACACATGCATACACACATGCACACAAGTAATCAAACCCTCCATAAACATAGATACACATTCACAAATATGTGTACATGCACATGCATGTTGGCACACACACACACACACACACGAGTACATGCATGCATAAGCATTGTTACACATACACTTGCCCCCACACCTGCACACACATGCCTATACACATCAATGCATGTGTATGGATGTAAATAAACTCACACACATACACAAGAACATGCATTCACATGTACATGCTCACACATACACACATGCAAACAAATATAATCATACACACATGGACACATACACTCACAAGCACATGCTTGCACACTCACACCCATAGACCCACATGCAAGCACACACTTGCATACATACACACACATGTTCAAACATAAACACACATATGCACATGAACACACACTTGTACATGGAGACACACACAATAACTCACATGTGCACACATGCAAACACACAAATATATATAAACATGAACACATGCTCTCACACACGCAAAACTTGCATGCACACGAATATATGTGCATAGGTGCACATGCATGCATTCGAGAAAATACAAGCAACGTACGCACACATGCATGCACATACACACAAATCCACATGCACACCCATCTACTCACACACATAGACATGCATACACACATGCACATCAACCATACTCCCCCACAAACAAACATGCACATACACACATAGGCACCTACACTCATACACACATGCACACTCACATGCATAGGTACATTCACCCATAGAGGCACACACTTATGTGTGCACATATGCACATACACATATGAACTAACAGGCACATGCACACAAACACTTGCATATACACCCACACACACCCATACATAAGCATACTTATGTACACAAACAAACAAACACACACACATACACACATATAAATGCACACAAAGATACACACCCACACAAAAGCACTTATACACATGCACAAGCAAACACACACGTAGACATGTGCACAAGAACACACAAAAACAAACATGGATACACATGCACACATGCATACACACTTGCACACACAATAGAATACATGCAAACACAAGTGCACAAAACTACACACATCTGCATAGGAAAAAATAGACTTGCACACATGAACACATGTGCCTACTCTTGCTTACACATGCACACACAAGCACACAAGCACACACACATACATGCACACATGGAGCACTCACAAATGCATGCACACAAGCATGCACATGCATACACATGTAGACACACATGTATAATCACACATATGCACATGCACAATAACACACACACATGAATATAGAAAGATGCACCCACACACATAGATGTGCCCACGTATATACACATACATACATACACACAAGCACACACACATGCACACAAACACACACACAAACTTCCACACACTCCCACACACATGAATAAGCATATACCAGCACACATGCTTATGTGCCTCACATTTTTATGTGCATGCATGCATACACACACAATGGCACATAGATACATTCATGCAAACACACACACATAACATAGACATGCACATGTGTGCATGCACATACACATAATACCATACATAGGCACACATAGACACACATATGCATGCACTACAACACACTCATTTAGGCACACACATACAACAACAATCAGACATAGACACAAAGGAAAGCACACAAACATGGAAAATACACACATACAAATACCCACATAAGCACACATGTATACATGCACACACACATACACACATGCACCCCCCCCACACACACACATCCCCATCCAACCACACAGTCACGCACATGTGCACACACATACGTACCCACACACATGCAAAAGCACAGATGCAAATCACACATAAACATCCACACACATAAGCTGGCATACACACACTCATACTAGCAAACATGCAGAGAGACACACTGCACACACACACACAAACACACTCGTACATGTGCATACTCACACATGCACACACACACGAACAATCGAACCCCTCTGCCCCAACACGCACATAGATACACATACACAAATATATATACATGCACATGCATGTAGGCACACACACACATGAGTAAATGCATGAATGCGAATAGTTGCACATACACTTGCTCCCATACATATACACACATGCCCATACACATCATTGCATACATATGGATGTAAATGAACTCACACACACATACGCATGAACATGCACTCATATGTACATGCTCACACATACACACATGCAAACACACATAGTCATACACAGAAGTACATGTACACCCATAAGCACTTGCACACACACACACACACACAGTCCCACATATAAGCACACACTTTTATACATACACACACATGTGTGCATATAAACACACTTGCACAAGGAGACACACACACAACTCACATGTGAACATATGCATACACACAATACACAAGAACATGAACACATGCTCACAAACACATAAAAACCCATATACACATGAATGCATCAACATAGGCACATGTGCATGCACCCAAGCAAATACAAGCAACATACATACATGCACACACACACACACAAATCCACAAGTACACCCATCCACTCACACACATAGAAATTCATACGTACACACACCAACCACACATGCAAATGCACACACACACACACATGTTATCCCTAAACAAACATGCACATACACAAATAGGAACCTACACTCACACAAACATGCACACATACTTGCACCTATAGAGGCATACACATATGTGTGCACATATGCACACACACACAAATATGTACTCACATGCATATGCACAGGCACACACACCTATACCCAAGCATACTTATGCACATAAACAAGCATGCACATACATGCACACAAAAATGTGCAACCACACAAATTAAGCAATAAACATGCACAAGTGAACACACATGAACACATATGCACAAGTACACACAAACACAAACATGCATACACATGCACACTTACACACATAATAACATACATTCAAACACAAGCACACAAAACTTCACATATGTGCATAGCCAAAAATAGACTTGCACACACTCACACACACATGTGCTTGTTCTTGCTCACACACACACACACAATTACACACCCATACATGTGTGCACAAAGCACATACAAATGTACACACACACAAATGCATGCACACATATACAGATGCAATCACACATGCATAATCACACATATTCACATGCACAATAACACACAAACATGAATGCACAAACATGCACCCACACACATAGATGTGTCCACGTACATACACACACATACAAGCTCACACAAACAACCACACACTCCTATACACATGAACATGCATATACAAGCACACATGGTCATGTGCCCCCCACAAGTTTATGTGCATGCATGCATACACACATATAATGACACTTATATGCATGCATATACACACACACACATAACATAGACAAGCACATTCACTTAAGACCATGCCTAAGCACACACAGACACATATGCACATGCACGGCAACACACTCACATAGGCATGTATACATGCATGCACAAACACACACCCACAATTGCACATAGACACATAAGAAAACACAAACATGGATAAGCACACAAATGCAAATACACATAGAAGCACACATGTATACATGTACACACACATAAACACACATTCGCACACACACACATCCCCACACACCCACACACTCACGTACAGGTGCACACACATACGTACCCACACACATGCACATGCATGGATGCAAAGCACACACAAATATGCACCCACATAAATTGGCACACACACGCTCATACTAGCAAACACGTAGGCATAAACACTGCACACACACACACACACTCACACATGTGCTTACTCACACATGCACATACACACAAAACATGTACACACACTCACAACCATCACTCACACATGAACGCATACAAATAGGCATATATGAATGAACCCATGTACACACAACCAACACACACATACATATGCATTGGCACTCATATATGTACATGCACACACACAAGCACATACACACGCATATAAGCACACACACACACACACATGCAGATGGATAGACTCGCACAAAATGCATGAGCACACACAAAGACGTGCACATATATGCATGCACACACACGACCACACATGCACACAAACACACTCATGCACATGCAAGCACACACTTGCACACAAACACACAAACACACACACACGTGCACACTAATAGGCACACACATGCACACACAAGTGCTCACACAAACACATGTACACATGCACACATGTGCTCACATGCCCGTACATGTACTTGCTTTCAAAAGCACACACATGCACACAGACACATGTTCAAATAAATACACACATACATGCACTCATGCACACACACACAAATATGCACATAAATACATTCATGTGCACGTACAAACATATAGGCCCATGCACAAATATAAATGTATACATGCATTCATACATACATGTAAACACATGCACACACACATAGAATGTACACACATGCTTACATTCATTTGTAAGCACACACACAAACACACACACGCACACACACACACACAGACAAATACACATATACAAGCACACAAATGAAAACAAGAACACACATACAAGCACACACACGAGGGCATGCACACAAATACACACATAAGCACACACCCACTCACACACCCATAACACACACTACTATGCTTCAACCTTATATGGCATGCAAACATGCACACACCCACATATAGACACACATAAGAATGCAAATTCATAAAGGTACATACACGCACACACATAAGCACACATATACAAACAAGGACACACATGTACACGCAACAAATAGATACAAACAAACTCACAAGTGCACACATACACACACATGCATATAAAAACAAATGCACATACATGCATATGCACAGGCTTAGACATACACACACATAAGTTCATAGACATGCAAATATATTGGCAAACACACACATGCAGAAAGACACACACATGCATGCACACACATACATGCATACACACCTACACACACACATCCATAAATACACACATGCACACACACACAAATACTATGCATAAGCATGCACGCACACCGAAAACCACATGCACGCACACACACCATACACACGCACACAAACACATGAACACAAACACAAACACACATGCACATGTACACAAATATGCGCAAACAAAAACACACATGCACATGTACACATAGATATGTAGACACAAACATATAAACATGCATGCTCATACACAGGCATACACACATCGACGAACACAACCATAAATGCACACATAAACATGTTCACAAACATGCACACACACATGAACAATTACATGCACATACACCTGCACACACCTCGACATAAATAAACACATGCAGATGGACATGCAAAAATGCATGCACACACACACATGCATACACAAACACATGTAATATCATAACCACACCCATACAAATGCATACACACATAAACACACATGCACACACCCAAAAATATATTAGAATGTAGAAGCAAACACACATGCACACTTTCATAGACACAGTCATAGATGCATAGGCACATACATGGTATACACCCATATGCATGCATATGCATAGACATGCTCAAAGACCATGCACTCACTTGGACAGACATATGCACTCATACGCACACATATAAGAACACATACCAACACATGTAGACACGCACATGCATACACAAAAATGTAAACACCAATGTATGCACACACACACAAATGTGCACATGCACATGCATTCACTCACAAAAACACCTAAACAAACCTATGCACACACACAAATGTTTACACAACACATGCAAGCATGCACATATGCATGCTCAAACACACATGCATGCATGCATATACACCCATACACACCCACACACACACATGCAGACTTATTGGTACATACATGTACACACACACACATGCAAACTCATACATTCAAACACACACATGCACTCACTCAATCACACAAAGGCACATACACACATGGTTATGCTCACATTCGCATAAATGCACACACTCACATCCATAACCACACACACGCACACCAACATCCATACATATGCACAAAGGCACACACATGGATGCACACATGCACAATAACAAGCACAGACATGTACAAATACACTCATGCACACACACACAAACATGCCCACCTACTTAGTCATAGATATTCACACACATACATACACACTCACTCTCATAGATACACATACACATGCACAAATAGATGCACACATGCACAAAAATACACACAAACACACAAGCTCACAAACTCTTAGATGCACACACACACACACATCTATACATGCATGCACATGCATGCACATGCACACACATGAGCACGTGCACACACAAACACACACATGCACAAACATGGGTACACACATGCATGTAAACACTCACAAACACATGTGCATAAGCTTACACACCCACTCATGTATGCATTCACACATGAAGACATGCTTGCATGCATGCATAAATGCACACTCATAGAAACATACACACACAAACAAATATATATGGTCATTCACATGCATGCATGCACACACACACACTCATGCACTCACATTTGTGCATGCACATGCACACAAGCACTCATGCACTCAAATTTGCACATGCTCACATACACATACACATGCATGCACACATTAACATATATATATGTGTCTGCATATGCAAGCCCACATGCTCACACACACATGCAAGCTTGCATGCATGCACACACACACAAAAACACATGAATCGACTCGCACAAACACTTACATCCATGTACTCTTCCACACATAGATGTGCACAACTAAACATGCATACACACACGCATAAATGTATACATACACATATTCAAACACTGATGCATATACTCCCACAAACATGGGCACATACATGAACACACGTATGTCCTCAAAAAATTAAACCCATACACACATGTACACAAATGCATGCAAGCACATAAGAGATGCATGTAGACATGCACACTCACATAGACACATGCAAAAGCAGAGCCACACATATAGGCATCCTCACCCATGTGCACACACACACATATGCATGTGGGATACACACACACATCGTAACACACACATGCACACATAAGCACACACGTACACATATGAACAAACAAAAGCAGACAGATGTGCACGTACACATACATGTAAGCTCATGCACTTGCACACCCATATCCATGCCCATACACATGCACATGTTGCACACACACATGCTTATGTACATGCAAAAACACACACAAACACTCACATGCTCACATGAACACTCACACAAATAGCCTCTCATGCACACTCATATTCGTACTCATGCATGCACACACATACACACCCACATGATAACACACTCACCTACACAAACATTAATGAACACATGCACAAACACATACAAATGCATGGATGTAATTGCACATGTATGCAGTCATATAGACACAAGCATTCATACACACAAACATTCCCACATGCACATGCACACAGACTCACACACATGCCCACACGCAAATGCATATACACTTGTATATAGGAACACACACACATGCACACAAATGCAGATAATCACAAGCATACATGCACACATAGACACACATGCATGCATGCACACACTCACACAAACACATGAAGATGCACACCTATATGTACACACATATGTAAACACATACACTTGCAAGCATACACATCAATGCTAGTGCACAAAAACACATGCACATACAAGCACACACATAGACCAACATGCACACACATGCAAACACACACAAACAAGAGTATACATACACAATCATATGCTTGCATATGTACACACACACACAACTACTGGTGTGAACACACACATACATGCACATGCACACATAAACACCCACACACAACTACTCACACGAACACACACACACACACATGCATGCACTCATTAAATATACATGTACATGCATGCCCATAAATACACACATGTAAGTTCTCACAAAGGCACAAATACACAAATGCACAAGCACAGACACACACATGTACATTTGCATACACAAAAACTCGACACACATGTGCACACAAACCCAAACACTCAAATGCATACATGCACATACATGTAGACACACACATACACACATCCACATAAGCACAAGCACATCCACACACAAACAAAAAGAAACCTGAATGCACATGAAAACATAGGCAAATACATCAACAAGCATAAGATTACACATGTACACACACACACACACATGCATACACATACATGGTCATATATACCAACACACAACCATACACACTTGCACACATGCATATAACACACAAAAAATACACACACTTGCACATGTTCACACGCACAAACATCCACACATGCACACACACATCTACATACACACAAACATGCACACACAGACATGAAAAAATAGACAAGCATGCCTAATACACCCACATACGTGCACACACCAACGCATGCACAAACACTCAACCACACATATGTGAACAAATGCACACAAACACATAAAACACATTAAAACACACATGCACATGAATAAACAGACACACATATGCACACAAACAAATAGACACACATATGCAAATGAACATGCGCACCCACATACACTAACACATGCAGTTGCATGCACATGCATGAACAAATGCACAAACATGCATAGGCACACACACTCGTGCATGCAAATGAACACATCCACATAAGCACATTCATGTCTGGATATGCATATGCTCACACACATACACATAGACACACATGCATACATAGACGCACATAGATAGATTCATGTAAACACATGTGTACACATGCATGCATGCACATGCACTCCTACACACTCATACATGTAGATAAAGACACACATAAAACAAGCAACATACCCACACACACCCACAGGTGCACACATTCACACTCATGAATACCCACACACACCCACAGGAGCACACATTCACAGTCATGAATATAACCATTCACATACACACACATGTGGACACACAAATATACATGCACAAACATGCACACACACATGGGTACACACAAAAACCAATCCATAAGTACACACATGCACACACATGCTTGCACTCACACATAACAAGCACACGGGTATAGACATACGCACATACATGCACATGAACACAAATGCACAGACATACACACATGCATACATATGCACACACATGCACACATGAACAATTCATAAGTATGCATGCACACACACACTTATGCAGACCCATATAGCCGTACACACACACACACATTCACACACTCACACATAAACAAACACACATGTCCTAGCATAAGCACATGTGAACATGCACATGCATAAATAGAGATGCACACACACACACACACAAAAGCTCTCAAACATGCACAAAATACACACATAGATGCACATGCTCATAGAAGCACACACACATACACACACACACACACACACATAAAAATGCTTAAACAAACACATGCCCACACACACGTGCATAATCATGCCTACACATGAATGCCCACAGACTTCCACATACACAAGTACACACACATATACACAAATACATACATGCACACCCATAGACACTCATACACATGTGCACATAATAAATGCACAAAAATAGGCACATGCATGCACACACACATAGATACATGAACATGCAAATATCCATGTACACACATGCCCATATACATGAATGAACAACACATGCATGCTTGCATATATACATAGATACACATATAACACACACATGCATAGGCAAACACACATGCATATACACATAATAATGCACAAACTCACAAATGTAGACAAGCAAACACTCTTATATATATGCATGTATGCAGACACACTTGCACACATACACATGCACACATGCACATGCATACACACATGCAAATACACTCACCCCCACAAATGCTTGCATATGCAAAATCACAAGAACAAACCCACATACACACACAAGCACACAAAAATCCACTTGCATGTAAACACACCTATACACACACATGTACATGCACACATGCACTTAGCCACACCTAAACACATGTACAAACAAGCACATTCACATACACAAATGCACTCACACACATGCACAGACACACACACACACACACTTGTACACATGTACACAAGAAGCCATGCACACATGCATACTTACACAAGTACACACACACACGTGCATACACCCTTACATGTACACAAACATACCCACACCCCCAATGCAGGCACACATGCATGCACACACACATGCATGCATACACACATGTGAGCAAGCATTTACCGCACCTACACACACATGCACATCACATGCACAAACTCACATATGCACACACACACACACACATGTCCACACACACACTCTTATGCATGCACACGAATGCATATAAACATAGACACACACGTGCACACATAGAGACACATGTGCACACATATAAGCATACACACACATGCACTCACACCAAAAACACACACTCACACCAAAAAAATAAGCCCACACATAGAGTCAAGCACACATACACATAAATGAACATTCACATGCACATGTAAACATATACACACAAACACAAAGAAAAACACTAACACATGTACATGCATGCACAAGTACATATGCATAAATATGCACAAACTAAAACTATGCACACCCACACAAACACATAAGTACACACATGCACACATATGTACATGTACATGTGAACATATGCACAGACATGTATGTGTGCACACACACCCACACACATGCACAAACACAAACATCACATAAATGCATTCACAAACAAAAGAAGGATGGAATCAAGCATACTAGTACATGTTCACAATTGACACACACACACACACATGCAGACATATATAGGGACATGCACATATATACACATGAACTCTCTAACACACACACACTCACCCATACACATGAATACCATTTTATACATGCACAGACAAACATGCGTACACCCACACACGTGTGTACACATAAATAAAAATAAACACACACACATATATACATGCTTGTACACATACACATATACGAAACATACACAAACACCTGCACACTCACATACTGACACACTCACAC
The DNA here is from genome assembly GCA_023846275.1 of Vanilla planifolia. Classification (NCBI taxonomy): domain Eukaryota; kingdom Viridiplantae; phylum Streptophyta; class Magnoliopsida; order Asparagales; family Orchidaceae; genus Vanilla; species Vanilla planifolia. The sequence continues at coordinate 197,651 of JAIUJO010000453.1, forward strand.
GCCATTGCGTGCATGCACAAAAGCATGCACGTCTGCATAAATGCTTGAATGCATGCACAAATACATGCATGTATGCACACATATAGATACCTAAACACACAATAATACATTAACAAACAAGAACCTACAAATGTACAACCACACGCATACACACATGCACGCATGTAAGCAATCACATGCATACAAAACTGAATGCACGTACATATGCACATGTACATGCACACATAGACGTGCTTGCGTACAAGAAAACAAGTAAAACACAATCATACACACACCAAATGCAAAAAGACACAAACACACATGTACACATGCACAGATTCATATGTAGACAGACGCACATGCACATAAATAGGCATACAAAAGCACACATATGCACATACACATACACACACACATGTACACGGAAGCACATTTGCACATATGCACACCCCACACACACATGCATACACAAGCACACACACACGCACACACACATACATGCATAAACACTCACACACACTTAGACAAACACAAACATGCTTGCACGCACACACATTCCTACACATATGCAATAATGCAAATATATACACACAAATAGTCACATACATCCACATACACATACACATATGCATAAGCACACACACCTGAACAAACATATGCACACATATGTGAGCAAACACATGCATAAACAAATATATAAACACATGCGAATGCACAAGCACTCACACATGTACATATACACACACATGCACACATGGATGCACCAAAATACACATACACACACACTCATATCCACACACTTACACAAATACACACTCATGCAAAATAAAATACACACAAACATGCACTCACACACAAACACCAATGAACATGTGGACACACATGCATCCACACATAAGGAACACATAGGCACAAATACACACAAATGCACATGCATGCACACGTACAAAAAATTACAAACACACAAAAACACACTTACACTCACATACAACCACACACACACAAGCATGCACACGTGCGAATGTACAGACACACTTACACATACACACAAACACACACATACGTACACATATTCTAACATACATTCATGCAAAATCACACACATAGACACATGCATAATTGCATGCAAACACACCCACACACAAGCATGCACAAGCATAAACACATGCACATATATGCAAACATACACACACATTCATGCAAGCATGTACATACATATTTGAAAACACACATGCACATACACACACACACATAAATACAAGCACTCACACAAGTATATATGCAAACTGATGCTCAACAATGCATGCACATACACATGCACATGCACATACATGCACACATGTTTGCATAAGCACCCACAATGTGCACACATAAGCTCACAAACTTGCACATAAAGACACATGCACATGCACATGCATATACACATGATCACATATGCACACATGCATAAATAGACCAACATATACACACTCTAAAGTGTGCAAACTCATGCACACATGCACATGCACACACACACACACATAAACATGCTCAAGAACGGGCACACAAAAACACACTTACACATGTATATATGAATGTATACATACACAAACACACACATATGCATTGGCACACATACATACACTCAAGCATGCCAATAGATATGCACAAATAAATGCACACACACACAAGCACCCACACACACATAAGCACTCATGTATGCAAACATAGATGCACAAATACTTGCATATAGACATACACATGTACTTGCACACACTGGCACATTCACATATACGTGCACATATGCACTTAAAGACATAAACACACACATATAGACATGTTCATGAACACAAGCACACTGCACTCATGTACACACATGCACACACATACATATCTACACACACGTACATGAACACACACATGGACACATAAATATACACATGCATCCAATGCACATACACACACACATGCATATGCACATGCATACACACAGGCACATCCATGTACACCCACACACAAACACATGAAGACGTGCAAAATAAATCACACACATGCACCCACACACACATATTCCCAAAACAAAGCAACACATACTCACGTCATGCACACACACACACACACACATGCAAACATAGACACATATAGCCATGTATGCATGCATGCTTACAAACACATGTATGTGCTTGTATGCATGAACATAAGCACGCATGCACATATGTGCTCACACATACTTAAAAAACATACATACACACACATAAGACATGCAAACACACAAATGCATATATGCACTCACACACACACACAAACATACACATACACACACAACACACACATGGACATGTGCACACACAAGCACACCCATGCTTACACGCTTACACATGAATAGACATGGACACCCACAGGCACACAATATCTTAACAAAGGCACACATACTCATGTCCATGCACACAAACACATACACACATACTTATGCATATAAACACATACAACCACATTTGCACACATGCACACACACACACACATGCACAAACACATGCACATAAAATGAGATACTTGCATGCACACATAGACATACACTTCGAAGCACACATTCAAACACATGCACATCTACACAAACACACCTGCATAGGCACACAAACACATGCACACATGCACACACACACAGGACCCCCACACAGATAGACACACACGCACACACGGACATGAACACATACTCACTAATGCATACACTAACTTGCACCCATGCACACACTGCATATGCATAAGCATGCACACACAAGCACACACATTGACAAACAAGAAAATGAATGTACACAAATACACACAAGAACACACATACACACATATGCATGCATATACATATGCACAAATGCACAAAAGTGCATGTTCTCAAGCCCATACACGCACGTGTGTGCACTAACACTCACACACATATGTGTGTCTACACTCACACAAGCATACATGCAAACACACACATGTGTTCACATGCACATAAAGTCATGAACATACACACATACAGACACAATCATGCATGCACACAAACACACATGTGTGCACATGCATACACACATGCACACACATACACATGCACTCACAAACATAGACATAAATGTGCATACACACCCACTCACATACTAGTATCAACACACACAGACATGCACATACGCACACTCACAAACACATGCACACACAAATGCTCATGCAAGCACATGCATAAACATAGCTACACACTTACTCCAACACAAGCTGAGACCACATACATGTATGTACCCATAAACACACGAATGCACACATGCACACATGATCACATGTGCACAAGAAACAAGCACACACATGCATAGCCACACATTAGCACTAATGCACACAAGGACAAACACACAGACATACACATAATTGCGAGCACACACACAGGCACATGCACACTCAAAAGAATCCACACATGCACACACATGCATGGATAATATGCACATGCACACACAAACACTAGCTTGCATACACACACATGCATGCACACAAGAACACACATGAACAAATACACATACACACCCATGTAGACACACATAAGCTCAGGCGCATACACACATATAAACACATACAAAAACAAAACATGCACAAATATACACACCCATGCTCACAAGCACTCATATGCACACACATGCATCAACACATGCACACTCATGCACATATATAGGCAAACACAGCCACTCACGCACACACACAAAAACCTAGGAACACATATGCACACACAGGTACTCATACACATAGATATGCAAATATGCATGCATAGACACACATGCACACACATGCACACCCATGCAAACACATGCACATAAAGACACAAACATATGCACATGCACTTGCACATGTACATACACAATGGTTGACACATATGCACACAAATATAAAGAGATACACACACAGACATGTGACCACATATGCACACATGCATACACACATACAAACACATGCACAACACAAACATATGTACACATGCACACAAACATAAACACATGCACACATGTCACACATGCATATGCACAAACACATGCACACAAATTCACACTCACAAATGTACACATGCCATGAATGCATGCATGCACAGTATATAAAAACAAACACATACACACACTCTTGCACACAACACACATATTCATGTAAACACACACAAATGCACCCACAAACTCAATAACACTCATGCGCATACATACATAGTCTCGTAAATGCGCTCACACACTCGCCACACACACACTAACATGTACACATGCACACACATGTGCATGTAGTGCTCTAAGGCATGTACATGTACATATAAACAAGCACACGTGTACACATACACAAGCACACACGTATGCAAACACAGACGCATAAAAGTACCCCCACACCCACATGAACACAACACATGAACATACGCATACACTGACATGCACACTCACTCACATACTTACCCATAAGCATAGCTACTCACACCCCTCAAAAGCACACCTACATGCACACACATATGACCATGCACGCATAAACATGCACACACATATATTAGTGCACACACACAGCCATGCACACATACATGCACACAACAACACAAGTACACACAAAAGCATGCATGCACACATACACACTTTTACACACACATGCACTTATACACATGCCTGAACATATTCACACACACACAAACATGTAAACACATATTCACACATGTGCACATTACAACACACAAACAAGTATGCACAAACATACAAACTTATGCACACATGTACATCCATACACACATCCACACATACTCACATATACATGCAGACACACATATGCACACAAGCACATACACACACACACATGCACATGCATAAATAAATGCTATAACCATGTACACCCACACACATGCATATGTGCATGTTCACACATGCATAAAACAAATGCATATGCACAAAGTCATGCACAAACAAACACATACACACATATACACAAGTGCATGCATATGCACTCATGCACACACAAGCACATATACACATGCACCCTCACATGCACATGAACACACATATAAACATGTATATACATATGAAAACACACGCACACGTGCATGCACACAAAAATGCTCACACGAAGGCACACATGCATGCATGCATGTGTATGTATGCACACACATGCTGACACACACACCCCCACACATGAACACACAGACACACATGTGCATGCACCCATATACACACATGCATGCAAGCACACACACACACATTTACACATACACACAAGCATGTACACATGAACACACAAATGAATGCATGCACATATTGACACACACACATAGATATACACAAACACATACACATGCACGCACATGCACACACACATGCACAAATGTTCACACAAGTAGACACACACACACACATTTACGCACATGCATGTCCATAACCACACAAACACACACACACATACATGTATCAACACATGTACACATATGCACCCACAACCATATGCCACATGCACCAACATGAGTGACACACATGAACAAGTACACACCCACAAAAGTACACATAAATGCATGAACAAACACAAGTAAAAAGGCACACATGCATGCACATGAGTGCACAAACACGTAGTCACATGCACACACAAAAAACACTTTGCATAAAAAATTATGCATGCACACACATGCATAGATGTGCATACAAACACATGCAGACACTAATCTACATAGACACAAATGCACACACACACACACACATGCATGCATGAATGCACATGCAAACTCACATAAGCATACTCGCACACATATATGTAAACACGACACGTATACATGCATAGCCACACATGACATGCACATGCCCACACCAATGCACACACACACCCACACACATATATGTGCACATGCACGCACATACGCACATTCATGCCCACAGACACACATACACACAAGCACACAAAGAAGAACACAGGAAAAAATGCAACAACATACACACACACAAGCACACATAGACACATGCACAAATGCACATGCATATACATGCAAATATACATGCAAACACAACTGCACACACACCCACAAACACACACATAAGGAAAATACATGCATACATACACACACAAACACACAAGAACAAACATAAGCACACACACATAAACTTACACACATACACATATACACACACACAAACACAAATACAATCACAGACAAGAACACACATGCATCCAAAAATATACACACATGTACACAACCACACACACTTACACACACACATTCTTGTGCACATATGCAGGAAAACACTTATGCACTTACACAAATGTGCACTTACGCACACAAACACAAGTATATATGCTTACATAGACATGCATAGAGACACCCACATATGTGCACAGCCATACATAGAAACACAAATAAATATGTACACATCTAAATATACACACAAACACATGCACACCCACACATGCAAGCATGCACATACAAAAGCTAACACAAGTGTACATATAGATACATGCATAAAAGGAACCTATACAACGCTTGCATACAAACATGAGTACGCAAACATTCAAACACAAACAGGTGCACACAAATGCACATGCATAAGCATCCACACCAACAACCACATGCATACAGACACATGCAGATGCATGCATATAAGCGCACATGCATACACACACACACACACACCCCTTTATACTCACTTGCAAACACACACATACAAACATGCACGAACATGTACACATAGACACACACATGCACACGCACACAAACATACACACAAATGCATATGCAAAATGACATGCACTTACGTACAAATAGATACACACACATGTGCTTGCTTACACATGTACAAGCACACACTCAAATACAAGCACATGCACATGCAAGCTCTTACACACACACACTCACAAACAAACACATTTACACAAGATCATGCACATGGGCTCACATGCACATGCAAACACTGCGGACACAAATATGGGCATACACATGCACTCACTCACACATGCATAAATGCACGCAAACACATGTACACACACTTGCACACACTTTTGCACATGTCCACATACACAAAAGCATGCAAATGCACATGTGTCCATGTGCACAGTACATGTATGCACACATATGTGCACACACAGCATGCCGCATGCATGAACACACATACACCAACAAACACACCCCTTACACACACACACACAGATGAGCACAGACATGCAAACCCACATGCACATATACACACGTGCAAGTATACACACAAAGCACAATTAAACATGCACACAAACATGTACATACATGCAGGCACATGCACATGCACACACATGTGCCTCTACTCACACACACTCACATATAAAAGGAACACAAATGCACATAGACACACATACCATTGCACACATGCAAACACAAATAAGCATACAAACACATGCAAGCACATGCACCCACCTACCACACACACAAAAACACACGAATAAATGCACAAATTTACACATCAACACATGTACACACACTTAAACACACATGAGTGCAAAAAGCCACATTCATACACATAATCACACAATAAGACACATGCACTTAAACATACGTACATGTGCCTGTGAATGCACACAGAAATAAATACACACAAATGGGCACTAATAGATACACAAATGTATGCACACTCATGCAACACACACATAAACATACACAAACACAGACACACACACATATAAACACGTGAAAGCTTTAACACACTCATGCATACACCCACACACACACTTGCATGAATCACAACCAAATGCACATGCATGCAGACATCTGCATAACCACATAAGTGCACACAAACACATACACACACATGCAAACATGCACACAAAAAGAAAAGTATGCATACATACATAAACATGCATACCCATGCACACACATGCACATGGCCACTTACACAAATATATACACATGCTTAGGATGCACACCTACTCACGCACACACAAGCATATCCACATTAACACACACACCCACATGGAAATGCATAGATACACATACATTCACATATGCAAGAGCACCTTCACATGTGAACATGCTCTCACATGCACAAATGCATAAACATAGAATCAAACACTCACACATGCACATACACTTATGCATATGTACATGAACATGCACATGCATACCCACATGCACATATTAAGACACATGCACACACCACACATACACATATAGACACATGCATGTGAATGCACACACAAATGTATACACAAAAATTTGTATAGATAGACACAAAAATAGCCACGCCCACTAACAAGAAAACATACACATACATATGCATGCAAACATACACACATGCACACATACACACGAACACACATGAAAGTTATCACACACACATGCATGTGGACTCACACAAAAAGCCATTCATCCACATTCACACTTATGCACAAGCACATGCACACACAAATAGACATAAATACATGCACACATATGCACAACTACTATGTTCACACAAACATGCACACATGCACATATTTACATATGGACACATACACATGTAGACACTCACACATGAATGCACATGCACGAAGACAAGCATGTACACACATATTCACACATTTATGTATGCACACACATGCATGCACTTGCACACATGCACATGCATACACAAATACAAACATGCATAAGCTAACAAACATGCACCCACACACTCACATAAGATTAGATTCATATTCCTACACACATACACACACTCATATGCACATAAACTCACACCCACACACACATACACAAACATATGCACACATATGCACACATGTATATGTTTGCAAACCTGCAAAAACACACACATGTACTAGTCGCCACACATGTATACACTTGTGCACACACATATGGGCATACACATTAGCACTCATGCATGCACAAATACATGCATACATATACACAGACAGACACACACATAAATGCACATATGCAAATAGACTCAAACACACACCCACAC